>VNJS01014562.1:0-20258 GCA_008042575.1 Drosophila watanabei
GCACAAAGCAAATTTCTGGCCAGGTTTGCATGGCCAAGGCCAAGGACCAAGCCACTCGGAGGTCCAGGTGGTCATTTGAATAGATGCTTAGGAGCAGAAAACACAGAGAGAAATAATTTAAAGGATTGCAACTAATAGGAAATGGAGAAAAGGTTTATATAGAGTTTAGAATTCTTTTATTTATTTTGTGGAGTAGTTATTTCTTTATTACTTCTTCATAATTTGTCATTTAACAACCATTAAAACTCTAGTAAATAATTCTTTAATAATAACTCATATTTTATATATCATAAATCATAATAATTATATAATAACACTTAAATTTTCCTTAGTTTTCCCAGTCACTGCTCTACTCACAGTCAAGTGGCCCAGTCAAAGTCCACTCATCCATCGCTCACTATCTAATGGATGTGAGCTCTAACACAAATTAACAGGAATTGGCAATGACAGCCGGGGCTCAAAGTTGCCAGGACCTCCTCCAAGACACCCGCACACCCGCTCCCTCCCAGCTCGGACACAAAACTTGTGCGTGTTGAAACTCTCTGGTGGTTCGGAGGGACGGGTCGAAATTACAAGCTCACCACATGCAAGGCTTATTATTATGCCATTTTATTGGCCAATCGATGGGCCCGTATCAATTAAATTTGCATTAAATATTTATGATAACCGATGGCTAACCGTTGCTTTAATTATCGGATCAGCATTAACTGAATGAGTGATTATAGTTGGCCCATTGTCTTGTTCTGCGACACCATGAATTTCAGATAATGCCTGGGATTTGAATGGTATAATATGAGGAACAGAAAAACAGAAATAAATAACAGAAAGAGTCACAAGTTTATAGCTTAAATTATTAATTAAAATTATTAAAAACTTTAATAATAGTTAATACTATTTATCCTTTTCCAAAAATGACATATAATTCTGTTTATTTTATAAATGAAGAATGAAGATGAAGTTTTCAATAAGTAAACCTAAGATGTTCTTCAAGATATTCGTTTATTTATATTCTAAGATAAAATTATAATTTTTCATAAAAGTTTTTTTCCAAAAAAGGTTAAAATATGTTGGCCTAAGAATATTTTATAAGATACGAAAATCTGCAAAATCCTACCTAAAAGTAATCCCCTTCCGGTTTTAGTTCACATTTTCAACCCTCAACCCCTTCTAAGCTGCTCGTGGGTACATATACTCTTCCATATGTTCAATGAGGACTCCATTTACGATTTGCATAATTGATATATAATTGATACTGACCCAATCGAAATCACCTGTGGGCGATGGGAGGAGGTGAGCGTGAGGGGGCGGGGCCTTGGCCGGCATTAAAATCGCATTACGCGAACAGTGGAGGGAAATTGGAATCGAAATCGGCGAGATTAAATTCATACATCGCGCGAGCAGCGACCTTGCGTGTGCGTGTATGTGAAAATGAGGAAAAACCCAAAAGAAAAAACTTACAAGAAGAATGCGAGATGAAGCGGAGAATGCGGGGATTTTTATAATTTTCAGAAAGAACTTGAGGTACGAGTACGCGAACAGCGAATTCAAGACAGAAATTGCATTTCATAAACGAGGGGGGGCTACAGCAGCTTGTGGCAAGGCGAACCGAAAGAAATCACGCAATTTAATTCAATGTGAATTATTTATTAGCTGCCAGATACTACGGCGGGCGGGGGCACAGCGGGTGCCGTGTGGCACATGAATAATTCCCCCCTATTTAATGCCGAGGCAGCCGGCCCGGCTTTGAAGGTTGCACAGAGAGTGTGAGTCTTGTGAGGATGGAAGCTGGCGATGACACTGCCCCCCACAATGTACGCAAATATTTCCTTTCCATCCGTTCGACTTTCTACTTTCTCCCGCCCGCCAGCACACACACACTCTCTCTCCCGGATAATTGAATTGTTTTGCTGCACTTTAGCAGCTCGTTAAATCTGTCAACATTGATCAATCAAAGCGGGCGCGGGCGGAAGGGATAGTGAAAGTGGGCGGGCGACAGGAGAAAGTTCCAGCTGACGCCGCTGGGCTTAAAGTTATAAAAGCAAAGCAGAAGCAGGAGCAGGAGCAGGGAAATGTCCTCTGCAAGAGACTGGCAGCAGCATTTTAAAAGCATTTCACTTTTCCCCTAACAGCAGCAGCCGCAGCAGCGACAACAAAGGAAAGCAGAGGGGGAAGAAAAAATGACACGACCATGAAATACCTGACCCTCAGTAAGCGAAAAGCACTGCATACTTTGTGGCGTCTCGCTATTTTATTATTAGCAAGAACTTTAAACAAGATGTCAAGGTATTTTAAAATTTCTTGAGATGTAATTATAAGAATAACTATTAAAGATATAACACGACCATGAAATACCCTTCACTAGGAGTTAAGCCTACACCTTGGAAATATTACATTTTTGAAGGTTTTGCAAGGAACATTAAATACCTGCTCCTGGGTTCACTAAAAGCATTGCATACTTTTCGGCTCAGAACTATTTTAATGCACTGTTATTACAGTTTTCCAAACTTCTTCAAGGAGCAAAAACCTAATCCTAAACCCAATATACCCTTAAACTCTTTCCAACCAATTGGTATTACAAACAGAAAGCAATTTGGCGAAAATGCAGAAACAGAAACAGAAACAGCAGTCATTCTCATCATGGTTGCCACCGCTTGCTGAATGCGAGCCATAAAAGTGCAAGCGTTGGCAATATTAAAATTAATTAACTGCAGGAAACAATGAGGCCCGGCACGGCGAACAGCATGACATGAAATGGCAGGACGCTTATCAGAGAAGTGGCCAGAATGAGGAAGCTATGAGGCAGCAAACAAAATGATATAAATAAACGCGCAGACTATCTATCCCCGCCCTCCGGCCATTTGGCAAGCGGCACAGTGGCCAAGATGCTCCGATGCTCCGATGCTCGGATGCTCGGATGCTGAGCAATGCCCAGGAAAAGCCGGCCAACTAGAGGAAGCAAACTTGACTCAAGTGCATTGTCAAGGCGGCAAAAAGAATAAATAAAGCAAGAAAGCTAAGAAATGCAGAGCAATGTGAAGGCGCCCATGCGATGCCAGGCGATGCAACGCTCTCGGTCGGAGACATACATAATTACATGGCAGTGAGCCCAGAAGACGGCACATATTTATATTTAAAAGCATATAAACAAATGTATTATAGCGGGTCTGCATGCCGAGTTATTCGCTGCTGGCTATGAGACTACAAATTAACCAAATTCTTTGCGACTTTTGCGAATGGGAAAATGCGGCAAAAGCAGACAAAGATCAAGGTAACTTGGCAACAACCCTTGACCCTGCTGCTGCCGTTTGAAAAAAAAACAAGCAATACTCGTGTAAAATAAAAAAACTAATGGTCTAAATATAACAAGATATTTAACGAGCAAAAACTAGCAGAGTTCAGGAGAAAAACTTGGCCTGCAAAACTAAAATAAAATTTTAGCAATTAGGAAAACTTTATTTCAGTAATTTAGCTTGACTCTTGAATTTTAATTTCACATAAAGCTGAGTGTTTATATATTCATTTTTAGTTTATTTAGCTTTGCTTTAAATGATTGTTCTCCATATATAATTGTAGATAAATCTAAATTCACCTTAAATAAAGCATTCTTATTTATATCAATTAGTTTCCTTTGAGAATTAGATTAAGTATTACAATCAACAATGGCCCATCTTGTTAATTCGACCATAAGCTTAAGGCACTTGAAAAATGCTCATTATTCCCATCGCCAATCACCAGGGCAGCCCCTCATCAAATGGCTCAATCAATCTCATCTCAGCCAGCAAGCTGAGAGGCAACAGCAGCAGCCATTGTTACAGGACCAACAATATGGTTTTGTGCTGATTTGTGCGAGCCATAATTCGCCATAATTTCCATACACATCGAAATAATTCCAGCCATCACAATCAAAAGCAGATACAGAGGCGCAGATACAAGGATACGAGTCCACGGTTACGAGGATACAATGATGCAGGTAGCATAGACATGTGATACTTATGCGAAAGGAAATTAGGTGAAGCAGATGGAGTTGGAGGGAAGGAAAGCGAAGTGAAAGGCAAACAAAGCTGTCGAAAAGAGTAAACTCAATTTATGAGGAAAGCGCGCCAAGAGCCAGGCCCAAACACGCAGTGGAAGCAACGCAAATTGCGTATTCGCAACGTGGGCCCCATACACAGAGTTACCCAAGCAGCAAACCGACCGCCGAGGGTTGGCTTCAGCCTGGGTCCTGGATGGATGGATGGCTCTGGTTCTGGCTCTGGCTCCCCACTCGAATCGAAATTCTGTCTGTCTGACATGCACACACAGACATACACAACACCACCGAATTTCGACATTTTCGGGCACTCAGCGGACTGCAGGGGTTGGAGTAGCACATTAGGCTAATTAAACAGAACCTGTCCATATAGCTGGCGGAAAAATTTTACCTAATGTTAATAAATATAAGGTTGAAAAAGGCTTCCAAATGGTGTTGAAGGGCGTAAAAGTATAAAAAACAGGGATTTAAATTGAATAATGTAATATAAATGTATACTATAATGAGCACAGACAGCAAAGATATTCGAAATGATATACAAATATTTACCAAATAAAAATATAACAAAAGAAATGAACTAATTCCATTTGAAACTAAAACATTTTTCTGGCTAAAAACACCTTATTTTACCCATAAATATAATACAAACTTTTATAATAATTCGTTGTTATATAAATACTGTAAAGTATTAAAATCACTACCCCTTAAAATGGGATGTAAACAAATAAATTTATACTAAATTAAATGCATAGAGGATAGTTTTCATACATTTAATGGTTTAAAGCGCATCCTGGATTATTATTTTATAAACATTTAGCATTATTTACCCCGAAATTCAAATTATAAGCGAAAAATTGCTGCCTAATACCCGAAATGATTATTTTAAGTCAGCATTACCAATTATTTATTCAAAAAGGCCAACTAAACATAAATGAAAACACATATTAAAACCAAATTAATTTAAATAATTATTATATTATGCTTAAACTCACCGTTTAGATAATTTGCAGCAAAACGGAATCCTTATTGAGTCGTTGGGCAGACATTTCCTTAGTCGGACTGTTGTTTTAGTTTAACACAAATGTTGTTTTGTTTACACAACACACGCACTCGCACTCGCACTGGCACTGCTGTTGTTTTTGTCCGTTTCACTGGATTGATGTGTGGCACATGTTTTTTGGGACTTTGGGTTTGACTTTTGGTTTGGTTTCTGGTTTCAGCTTGTGACTTAGTTTCGTTTCGTTAAGCTCGTTTCGAGTCGTTACAGTGGCACTTGCACCGCTCTTCTTTTATGGGCACACGCGGGCACAACAAATAATAAATAATAAATAATAATAATAGTAATAACAACAACAGGAACTACGACCGATCGACGACGAATTTAGACTGAGACTCGAGCAGCTGTAAGCATTGGGTTATTTTGACAATTTTTGTTTTTGTTCCGCCGCTGCTCTTTCTTCTTGCTGTGCTTTCTCGCGATTTTCATGGCTGCTCTGATGCTGTTGCTGTTGCTGTTGCTGCTGATGTTGCTGCTGTTGCTGTTGCTGTTGCTACTGCTTCCACTGTTGCTCCTGCTGCTGCTGCTGGCAATTCGCATGTTGCTGCTGTTATGATATTATCATTCCGCTTCCATTTTTCCGCGCCTCCGTTTGCCTGCGGGGTCAACGCGGCGTATGCGCGATTAGCTATTTATTTTATTATATCGCCGAGACCAGTTTATACCGCATCCGTGACGTCGCCGCGCTTATCCAGCCAATGACGTCATGGCGTTTGCCATCGCTGTCACAGCTGTCACGCGCAGAAAGTGTTCGAACACTATTTATAGATCGCACGACCTCCGTCGCGGTCCCCGCCAGCGCCACCCGGCCGCATCAGCTGCTGCCGCTAATTTTTGCAAGTGTTTTTCTTTGCGCTTTTCTTAGGATCGCCTGAACCTGAAAATAGAAAAGCAGAAACACAGAGAGAGAGGGTGAGAGAGGTTGAGTGAGTGAGAGGCGGTGGGGGCGAGGTGGAAATTGTCGTTTTTGTGTGTGAAGCTCATTGAAATGTTTGCGCGTACTCAATTTTTATTCGCATATAAATATATATGTATAAGTGTAGTATACGTAGTATACACGCGCGTATACTAGAGATTTTTTTTCTTCTTTCAATTTTATTATTATTTTCTTTATCTTTTTTTTTGCTCCCACAGAGAACGGCAATCGATTACTCATACGCCCCGAGAGCCGAGCAGATGCAAATTAAATTGCATTCAAATGTTTTGCACACCCCAAAAAAAATTTGTCTCAATTATTATTTATGAGCCATTGAAGAAGCTTTAAGAGCGGAGCAATCAAGGCAGCCAAGTATGTGCCTAACAGTGTGAGCTTTAGGAGGTGAATTTTGCTTTAAAAGAACTTGAAAATTAACTATAATAATGTGGGAGTAATATAGACTAAGTGTTAATGCTTCACACTAATTTATGATGTAGTTTTAGGAGGAAAATATTTACTAAAAAATTTATTTACTAAAAAATATAAGTCATGTTGATTTCATTTTCATTACAATAAAAATAATGAATAGAATTCTGAATTATTTCACGTAAATTTATAAGCTTCTTAAAGCCTTTCTTATTATTTAAATTTCTTAATTGTTTGTTTGTATCTATATATTTATGTTTGTGAAGAATTGTTTATATTAAATATAAACTTGATTATATTAGCCCATTTTATTTGCAGCAACCTTTGGACTCGGTTCAGTACCCCTTATTCCTTGCTCTTCATTATTTTATAATTTTTATATATTATTTTTAGCTTGTTTGTATTTCTATATTTATATTTTTGTAGTAATTTTTACAGACAAAAAAAAACCCATTAAACTTGATAGAAACTTGTTTATTTTATTTGCCGTACACTGTGTTTTTCCCCCAGAGAAATATCACCCCAACTCAACCCCCTAGTCCCCTCTGCCACGTGCCAATTTGCTCACGAAGAGTTAATTAAATCACACAGTGTCGTGCTTTTGATGTTCAGTTTTCCTTTAATTGCATTAAATTACTCAATGTGTTAACTGTCTCTGAATTCTCTATCCTTTATTCAGCATTGTGTCCTGCTCAGTAGCCGCGTCTCGGGGGGTTGGGATTGTAGGGCGACGGCCTCGTATCGAAAATGGGTCCCTGCTGACGATGGGGCTCGGAAAGGGCCAAAGGAGCCGTGGCAAGGACTCCCAGCAGAGCCAGGAAAATCGCTCCAAGATTGAGTTGCATCTTGGCTCGGTGACGGGAATTGATTGATGCTCTGAGCAGTGAGCTTGCGTAGCTTTTATAGCCAAGAGCCCCGACGATTGGGGACTTTTTATTTGAGTTGCTGCGATAAGCAGCCGGAATGAATGACGGCCAAATGTCAGTCGGGGGCAGATAACCGATGGTGACCAAGGGGATCCCATTCCCAGACCCATTCCTATTCCCCTTCTTATTCCCACTCCCTGAGTCCCATTGGGGCATCCCACGAAGGCAGATTATCAGGCGGTGCACAGGCAGCTCAGACTAAATGTAAATATGACATTTCTCGCTGAATATTTATGCTTCCTGGGGGGTCAGCCTTGGCTCCCCCCACACTCCCCAGTATAAATAATACTCGGCTTTAGCGCCTTGCTGGCTTTTTCTGCATTGCAAATTACCGAGCCCAGCCAGCAGCCACTAAGGCATAGTCAACATGCGTCAACACACAGCCACGCCCACTGACAAGTGCCGCCCTTACAGCATCCACCTTTAAAGGAGGGCACACAGGAAAATTAAGTATATCTTTGAGGGAAAATTGGTAGAATAAATTAAAGAGGAGAGAGTTATTCAAAATATATAAACCAAAAAGTATTTTGTAGCAGAAAAAACTCTCACAAATTAAAAATGTTTTTATAAATATTAATTAAGTATTTCTTTGTAAGAAAATGTGCTACGTTAAATATTTAAGTACTTCAACAAAGAAAAATCGCAGAAAATGGAGGAAAATTAATCAAATTTATAATATGAGATTTAAGTTAGCATCCTCCTAACTATTTGAATACGTAAACATGGTAAAAGGTAGTTTTAAACCTCATATAACAATATATAATTACTGTTTAATGCTTAAATGAGGTACAAAGATATATCCTTTATCTTCCTGGTATACATTTTTTCCCCAGTCTACCTTCTAGGAAGTGCTGCACAGGATGGGGTTTTTCCGGGGAGGGAAACTGCAGCTGGTGCAGTACAGCAATTGCCCCTTGGCTCGATTAGAGCACTTTGTTAGTTTTCCTACAGCAGCCGCCTCCTGGAAAAAGTGGGGCGGAAAAGTGGGCGGACAGGGGCGTGGACTGGCTGTTGGCCTTTAAACGACTCGACACTGACATTTTGAGTAATTTTTCGCTTGCATTTCGTTATTTGTGTGTGCTCACTGCTCAGAGTTCTCAAAGTGAAAAGAGTTTATAGTCACGGCTCATTAGGCTTTAAAAACGCTTGACTCCCCCTCGATCTATGGGGTTTTAAAAGCAATAAGAGGTAAGGGGGACAGCAATGCATTGATTGACGTAATTTCCGGTTGATCTGCTGCGCAAAACACCAGAAAGACAAACACAAGAGGTGCGGCGGTTTGGTGTACATTAAACATAAAAAAGTTGCTTTGTTTATGAAATCGATTTGAATTGATTTTCAGTTTACAAATTCCCTTTATGTATTCTCCTCAGTAATAAATCAAATAAAAATCAAACAGTATTCTAAATAAAATTAATCCGTTTTCATGGTTAGCGCATTAAAAAATAAATGTTTGGCTTTTGTGTACCGAAAGGAATGGATTCCAAATGTAAACAGTTCGGAAGGCAGGCAAATTGAGGCATTAGTCAATCAATCACTCCTCTCCTCTCCCCCGTCTCCTGGCCCTGACGTGTAATGGCGGCCAAGTCCCAAAACTAGGCTAGGAAATTTGAGCTTGGCTGGTGCAAAAAATGAAGAAAAATTTCACTTTTCCTTCGCGTTTGCCATTTCGCCCGGCATTCAATTCGTTGCTGCGCCTGACATTTTGAAATGTTTCTTGCAAATCGCTGTTGAGCAGGCTAAGCCCGAGTGCCACGCCCCTGCCCGCCCCGCGGCAACACAGCCCCCGGGGCTAACGACCGTAACAAGAGTAACAGCCCAAGTAAGCCCATGCCAAAAAAAAAAAATTAAACTAAAAAAACTGGGCTTGTGAGTCCCGACAAGGCGATACCCTAAAACTTATTAAAAAAAAATTTTGATTAAATCTACTCCTTTTAAAGAGAAAAAATTGCTCTACTTTTTCTTATTTTTATTTAAATAAATTAAAGAAAAAACATTTTTTAAGACAACATTCATTGATCTTCTAAAACTCTGATCTAGGAATTGCAGAAAATATTTATTCATTGATAATTTCACAACATTTTGCGGGGAAAATGCGATATGACTCAATATTGTAATGTTTTATTAATGGATATGAGAAAAATTAATATAATGTTTAACAAAAAATGATCTGAAGGCAGTTTTTAAAATAATCATTGAAGAAGATAGTAAATGATATAATATTTCTGCATATTTATACACTCAAAAAGGTTTCACATTTTAAGTCAGAAATTAGTGAAGAATTTATTTCCGACCCTATAAACCATATATTGAATAATGTAATCTTCATATATTTTATAAGATTCTTAATTCGTACAGAA
Organism: Drosophila watanabei; assembly: GCA_008042575.1. Lineage (NCBI taxonomy): Eukaryota > Metazoa > Arthropoda > Insecta > Diptera > Drosophilidae > Drosophila > Drosophila watanabei. The sequence continues at coordinate 9,716 of VNJS01014562.1, forward strand.
TTACCAATACTTTCACTTAGTACTCAACTAATATACCCTCCATTCCAAACAATCATTAGGTATCATAACCACTCATCCTACTCGCTCGTGAAGAAAAGCAATGTTAAAATTTTTGGAAAAATCGCAGTGCTATGAGCAGTTGAATTTGAGCCGATAAGAGCCACCCGCCGAATGGAGGCAATTCAATTGAAAAAACATGAAAAGTTGTCAACCTGCAGAAAGTGGCGGAAAATGTTTTCGCACACCGCACTTTACGTAGACGTTCCTAGGAAACGGATACCGCCGGCCCGAAGGTGAAGCACTCGACTCTGTGAGCCAAATCGATACGGCCTTGACGTCGTCGTGACAGCTGAGAAATCATTAAAGAATAAATTCTAATTATGTGTGCCAACATTGAAGCGTAAATATATTTTGCAGATTCATCACGAAATCGGCGAGAGTTCATTGTTTTCGCATTTCAAAAAGAAAATCCCTGACAGCTGATGGACAAACTTTTATCAGCCAATAAACCCAAGTTGGGCCAACGAGGCATGAATATTCTGCTCTTTGCTCGGTAAATCTCAATGAAATTCTGGTGAAAATATAATTGGGATTAATTCCAATTGCGCCTTGACAGCTTAATGGATTTCGGCTTAACAAACTGCGCTTCCCGGGGGCAGTTAAGCTCCAATAAATTTATAAACATTTATGTTCTGGTCAAGCAAGCTGCTTCTTTCTTCTCTTTTTTTTGCCCCTGGAAAAATGCAAATTAATGTAATGTGTGGGTGGGAAATCGGATAATGGCAACGGGAACATGAAAAACTAATTAAATAACCAACTGAAAAGTTCAAACCAAAATATATATTTCTGGCCATCATTAAGCATTTTTGGTTGTTTCTGCTGAATTTGAATGTGAAATATGACTTTCTTTGGACGTCAAACTCACGAAAAGTAATTTATAAATTTAGCATGTAATACTGGCTTTTGAGTTTATTATAGCCACTCTGACTCCGGGCGAGGAAAGTTCATAATTCAGGGACACGGCTCAATAAAATGCCAGCTGGAATTACTCGGAAATGCAAAAGGATACCCGCCGGCAGGCAGCATGCCCGAAATAGGCAGCCTCGTAAATATGCATTTTACTCTTGCAGGGGCAATCATAAATAAGCTCCCGGGGAAGGTAACCCGAAGCCAGAAGCGGCAGCAGGAGCAGAAGCCATCCTGGCGAGCTTGAAACAAGAATACAAAGTTCATTAAATACGTATGAGTGAGAGGAGGAGACCCGGAGATATGCACAGATGGAGGCAGGAATTCTGGCGGGGCACTAAATGCCAGTTGCTCGTCCCGAAAATGGCTGCCATAAATGCGCCAGCTCATTTGGGGTGGTGGAAATGCCCGGGAAATGGGAAATAGGAGGAGACTACTACGGTAGTCGGGGGAATGGAAATGAGGTAAATGCTTCTGTTCCTGCCCAGGTCCTGCCCCAAATGTTATTCAGACAAGATGAAGCACTTAGAAATACGTTGTGCGATGTCAGCATCCAGCGGGAGGAGGAGATGGCAGCTTGGCAGCCTGGCAGGAATGAAGTTGGGGGCTATAGTCCTCCTGCACCACATCCCTCTTGGGTATCATATTCGCTTTGTCTGTGCCCGTCCCGGACGGACAGGTGATAATGAACACACTTAGAACCCCGAACACACTCGCACACCCCACACCCCACACACACACACACCCCCACTGGCGCACATGTTGCTATTTAAGCAGTTAATGACGCGTTTAAAGCTAAATGCCAACCGCAAAGCCTCGTCGACTACTCTTTTATTAACTTTTGCAATTTCTTTAACGGTCCTTTTCTGCCCCCTCCAGGCTCTAGAGCGGCAAATGCCTTTGTTTCGCTAGGAATTCCTCCAAAAATTGCCCAAACTCGGAGCATATTTGCTTTGCTGATTATTGTTATTATAAGGCAAGCCTACAAGAGCTACATTTTAAAAATGATAAATGAGGCAGAAGTTTACATTATGCATTTAATAAATTAATATTAATAATGATTACCTTTTTGAAAATATAATATTAATAGGTGTATGAGCTTTTAAGAGTATTTTAAATTGTTTTCTGAAGGAATAAAGAAAATGTAACATAATGTTAAAACAATAATTTAATAATTCTGTGTACTTAAAACTCAGCTCAAAGCATAGAAATCAATTATAAAAAGTATTTAACAAACTACTAATTTTTCTATTATTTTATAATAATCATAGAACATTCAAAACTAATTTATACCTTAAACAAAGGACAAAGGATTTTGCTTTAAAAAATACTCTCATTTTTAGAAAGAGTTGCTTTATATCTGTACTCTCCTGTTTCCTTCAAATTTTTCTGATATCCTCCTACAGGTAATCAAATATTCGAAACTCTAACCTATCGTTTCCATTTACGGCGCGTGTTTGTTTAGTCAAACCTCCGAGAACATATATCTCGTTACAAGGCGGCGGCGGTTTCTATTGCCAGGAGTGCCTCCTGCCTCCTCGTGCCTACTGTGAAAATATTTTTGTTTGTCTTTCCGGCATGAACGAAAGCCATAATTTTACCCTAGCTATCCTGACAGTTAATCAAAACTGGCAGATGAAGGGACCCAGGAAGCTAGCGTATCACTCAAAAATGCTGCTGCTGCTGCCTCAGCCTCTCTCTCGGCTTTAGACGGGAAATTCGATTTGGCCTTTATTGAGATGCCTTGTGATTGCCACACGTCACAGGACGTGCTGCCAATTTTTACGTGTGTGTTGTGTGTGAGCTCCCCGAATAGAGCCCCGCATCAAGGTGGAACTAAGACCACCTGGCACATGTCAGAGGGCATACAAAGTGCCCCGGAAAAATCATGGCACAAAGGGCTGGGACAATGTGCTCTTTGTTGGTCAGTCCGGTGATTGTTTCCTGTGTGCTCTGTGCGTATTCGCAATGTCAGTGGCACAGCGTGTCCAGGGGCGGTGTACATTGCGTATACGCCGTGTTTGATGGACAAAGCCATCGTAAATCTAATTAAATTTCACACAGCTGTCCAAACACCGAAGCGGACACTTGTTGGCATACGGAATTTGCGGGAAAGCCCCCAAGTCAAATAACAGCAGGACCACCGACGCACCGCATCGATAGCCATCGGGGGATTTTGCGTGAATAATGTAAGAATGACAGGGTCCGCATGAATGCCAAAGTGATGGAAACATGTTTGGTGCTGGGTTTCACTGGGTTTCCCTTGGTTTCCCTTGGTTTCACTTGGTTTCGCTTGGTTTCTTCGCATTTTTTGTTGGATTTTTCATAGCCTTAGTGGCCATTCAGCAAAAAGGTGGTCGTTATTAGCATGCCATCATCATTGCCGGCTGGGGCGGCAATTCATGTAAAACGTGCTCAAGTGGGCACGGTCGCGTGCCTCATTATTCCACCCCCCGAGAGGCCCCAAGGATCACCAGTCTACCTCCAGGAGGACCCCCGAAACTAACTCTCTCTCTGGGGGCCCGGGGAATGTTTTCATTTTGGAATTGCTCGGGTGTCGTGCCTGTGCCACTGAAGAAGAAATCAGAATCAGGTCAGCAACTGAGGCTGTGGCAGCCACAACTTGAAAGTCACTTAAAGGCAGCAACAAAAAGCGGAGAAGAAAGCAGATGAAATAAATGTTAAGGTCAACACGGAAAGAGAACGCAATACGCCCGGGAAAGAGAGAGGGATAGCAGGCGGGAGTCAGGCCAACAAGTCTCGAAATATTCACTTTTGTAATTGGATGCTGTCGTCTGCCGCCGCATACCTTTATAGCCAGCCGACCCTTAACAATACCATCCCGCTGCGGCCCCCCTGCCCCCTGCCACCCGCCGAACACCCGCCGCCCGCGGCCATAAAAAAGAAGCTCGGAATGAATGCATACGAATCTGTGTATGTGAGCACTGCAAAGAAAAACAACAATCAGGAGTCAACATTTTATATACATGAAAATATTTTAAAATTGAAACAAGCAAGGAGAAACGATATTTAAAATTTAATTGTGGAAGAAAGTTTCACAACTGAAAAGAATTTTAAACTATGAACTATGGAGAAATTTTCACGATTTTTGGAATTTAAATTTTTGAACTTTAAATATGATAAGAAATAAATTAATTCTTTATTATACAACAATATTCCTAAATTTAAAAAAAGGTGTGTAAAATATCATATTATTTTGAAATGGGGATGCCGGATATTATAGATGGTTAATAAATGGTTTTATTAACTTTACATTAAAGTGTCGACAAATTCTATCTATAACATGCGGTATATAATTCTAAATAAAATATATCAAATTGGACGATATTTCTGATATACTCGTAAAATCTATCTTTTCCTTTTGATTACATTCCATGTTCGTATTACTATTTCTAGAATAAATCAGAAATTAAGCTAACTTCGAATTTAAAGTTTATATATCCCTTCAAATCAGAGATTGAAATTGAAATCGATCTTAACTATGCTAAAAAGGCATTCCTTTCGATGCGGAATCAGTTCTATTTAGTTTTTATTGGTTTAAGAAATCTGCCTATGAAATTCTTAGCTATTTTTTATAGATGTCACCTTTTTAATATTGTTAACACATTTAGGACATTTTATTCCACATTTTATTGTTAATTAATACAGATTTCAAGGGTGATTTTTGGGCAGCTTTCGTCTGCTGGTCTTCAAATACCACCAATAAAACCCAAAAAATCAAATTTGTATCTTTCAATCCCGACTTTTGGCACAGTGCAGGCTCGTATGACTGCCTGTGCCCCTGTTGTTTTGCTGTTTCCCTGTTGGTGTTGTATTCTTGCTTTCCCATAAAGTCGGTTTCCAGTGGTGTGTGTGTATTTCGATGGCTGTGTGTGTGTGTGCTCAGCCATTTTTTTGCTGGCCCCCGAGTTGAAGCGAATTGTCGTGTTTGTTTTATAGTTATTGCTTTTGTTTCGCCTTCACCCATCGCAGCGCTCTAGTGCCCAGCTTTCGCTTTTCTTTTCTTTTGGATCTCCTTTTGCCGCTGCTCCTGCTCCTGCTCCTATCGAGGACTCCACCTCCGCTGGCACTGCCATATCCTTGCCTGTGCGCCCGGTTTATGCACATTTAATCTTATGACAGCAAAAATGTTGTAAAATTGTTTATGGCACTTGGCGACATGGTCAGTGTGTTTTTACACTTTATACTCGTACTCGTACTTCTCGTGTAGTAGTTGTTTCCTTCGCGGCAAGCTTTTCATTTCGGCCACACATATGTTACGAGCGGCAACTACAGGAGCATTTACATGTTGCCGCTGGACGGGAATATGGACTTGATTGATGGGAGCTCGTGAAGAGTTGAATTATGGGAATAATGGATGGAGGATGGAGGATGGATGGATGGATGGTGGATTTGCCGCTGATGTTCAGCAGCTTTACAGCTGAAAAAGTGGGCGACACTCCAAAGAAAAGCAACTGAAAAGGTGTTTTTAATTACCTTTGAGATCTTATTCGATTTATCTGTCTTAAGCAAGCAAAGCTTTTGAGTAATTACTATAGTTTTCTGAAACTTAAAGGATTGAAAAAACACACCTTTGACATTTAATTTTGTTAACTAAAATCTATAATTACATTTAAAATAAAACCCTGTGAGCTTATTGCCTCTATTTTACCCAAATTGAATTCAATTTCAATTTACCTCGAAATGTATTTAGTTTTGTTATAATTAAATGGCAAAATTCATGGCCTTGCGGAACCAAATTATATTATTTTAGGTTTAATTCTGTGTCACCACTTGCGGCCCACTTAATTAATGGCATTTATTTTATACAACTTGTTGGTTTATTTTGCATAGGAGAGTTTATAAAAACATGAAATTTAGTTGCATTTATATTGCCGCAGCTTAATTCCTTTTCATTATTTTAATATTCAAGTTTGTAAAATTTGGTAAAAGTAAAATTTGGAGATAAATTTATGATAGAGTTTTGGTTTAAATAAATCCTTTATTTGAAGCATTAAATTTAGTTTCAATTATATATACGCAGCTCAAACTCTTTTTATATTGTACGAGTAGTATAAAAGTTTTATGTGGAATATTTATATAAACTTTTAATGGACTTTCTGTCGGAACCACTTTCTCTACTAAAGCTTTGAATAATCCCTCATTTTATTACCTGAATTTGTTAGGTTTGTGGTTTAATTCCAAATATATTTATATAGCTCTAACTCTTGTATTTGTTTTGGGATTATAAACACATTTAACCTAGATGAATTTAAATTAATTTTACATTTTACCAGCACCTTTTTTAATTTAATTTTACTTGCAACTAAGAGTGCTCCTCTTTTGTTTTATTTTAGTTTCCTAATATTATTAAAGTAAGACAAAGCTCTCGTCAAAATATTTGCAAAGGCAAAAACTTTTGCCAAAACATTTCATAAAGTTTTCGTCGAAAATCGTTTGTTGGAAGTTAACGTTGTTGTTAGCACACTTTTGCCCTGATTTTGGACTTACCAATTTAAGAGGAGACAGTGTCGTCGTGGCACCTGTCCCCCGTCGACAACCTGTTGGCTGTTGAGGAAATCTCAGCCACTTAAACGCTTTTTCCCCGATGGCGAATCTTATCGCTATTGTTGCGACGATAATCGGGCAAACTCGGAGACGGAGACTCTTGGCAAGCGATTTGGTTTTCGTGTCAAAGCTCTGTCCAGTTCAATTTGGTTTATATTTTAATCGAAATATATTTGCCAAGCTGTCTGCTCATATAGCTCTCAGAATTCGGTATTCTGGTATATAGCCAGCCGACCGATTCGCGTTCGCATTTAATTTTTTTCGTATATGTTCTTTGCGTGTTTCAGTGGCCAGCGGCAGATGTTTGTTTGTCTCGCTTTTGTTGTCGTTTAAATCTGAAAATTATTATTAGTAATTTGTTGGTCTGCAGACAGTTTTTCTCCTTCTCTCCCTCTCCCTCTCTCGATTGCTAGCCCTCTCTTTCTCGCCTGGTGGCGCTATCCCGCTCTCTCGCTAGCAATGCTTCTTCTAGCGTTTTTGGGTGAAAATTGAAATGGGCTTTCAGCGCCTAAGAATTTTTATCACGATAATTTATGATTGGAATATGCGTGGTCAGTTAGCACTAAGCACTAAGTAGTATATAGAGGGTCCTCGGTAGTAGTGGTTGGTGGTGGTAGTGATCTATCTTCTAGGCTATAATATAGTGCTCTCGAAAAATATAGTCTATCCTCCTTCCTCCTTAAGCTGCGTTTTAGTTTAGAGTTTAAATAGTTTATAATTTAGAGTTTAGAGTTTATATAGTTTATATAGTTGATTTAATTTCTCAGTTATCAGTTTCAGGCGAATTTGGTCAGGTTAGTGAGTATCTCTCTGGCTTGGTAACTCCTTTTTAAGCTGCTCCTTCGCGGCGCAAGGGTTTCAAATTGCTTGATTGCATTAATTATTCAGTGCCAACGTTGTCGTCCTCCTGGTCGTTACTGGTACATCGGCGCCATGTGAAGCAGGCCTCGCGCATGCCAAAGTTCACTTATGTAAATGCGCCGCCGAGCAGCCTCAAATATAAAAAACTTTTCAGAGTTAACAACACAAACGCAACGGCACAACACACAATACACAACACAATCGGGGAACGTAAAGAAACGCTGCGGCGATAGCACAAATTTAAAGCATACTTTTCAGGTGAGCTGCGCTTTGATTTGCATCAACACACAACACACAAAGCACACACAACACACCGCACGCACACGGACTCCGACACCGACACGGACACGGACACGGACACACTTGTCGAGCCTCGAGAGCGAAAGTACTGTTACTTGTTGTTCCGGCGGCACGAAGACTCGGCACTACTCTGCACTTCAATTGCCTTTTTGGTCACACTTGTTACGGGCTCCGGGCCTTGGTCTGTTTTGAGTTATTCTCCTCCTTGGTTTGTGGGTCTGTTTGCCGTGCTGCCCTTCCGGCCAACATCACGTCCAGCTAGCGACTGAACGCGCGGATTCCAAACGAGCGACAACGCTGCGTATACGCAATGGCCACAAGTCGGCTGCTTTATTTTCGGAATAACTTGCTGCGGCTGCGTGGAAATATCGTAAGAGAGCTTCGAAGAGAGGAAGAGAGCTGTCAGGCAAGTAAAAGCAGGGAAAATCAGGGGAAAAGCGAAAACAGAATCAAGCAAGTGGTTGCTGTTGGGCCGAAAAAAGCAAAACAATCGCCATGGAAGTTAATCATCTGCGGCGCCGAGGGCGCTGAGAATTCTGAAATTGTCCTAATTAATTGCATTACTAATGTATTATTCGGCCTGTCTCATAATCGATTAATGGAACTTTCTGAACAATTTGTTTGAACGGACAAATAGCTACTAGCCACTGACGTGAGCCTTTTCGCTTTTCCAACTACATGTCGTGGTCATAAGTTAATAACATGTGCTCTCTCATTAAATGACCTGGCCAGCAGCAAGTTGATAATGTGTTATTGGAAGGGGGCAAGTGGCGTGCTAGGGGTGGGTGGTGTCAGAGGGGAGGGATGCCACAACAAAGAACAATTAATGGAACACCCACCAGGCAATCTGTTGCACTTTTGCCTCTGCAACGTACGTAATTAAGTGTAAATTAAAACCAACTTAACAGGTCGGAGGGTAAATATGGGAGAGCAACGAAGCTTAAATGCGCTGCAAGTTTAATGGAACATGTTTTGAGAATATTATTATGGGTAAAACTAATAAAATAATAATTATTTATGCCTAATATAGTTAATAATTCGTTGAAAATACATATCAAATACAGATTAAAATAGTTTTGAATTCAAAATTCGTTCAATTAAATTGTTTGTTGATTTCCTAAAAAGCTGCTAATGCATTTTTTTTTTATTATAGATTTCTTTAATAAAAAATTTGTTCTATAGGAATTTATTATATATTTTTATAAGCAATATGCTGCTTTCTATATTTTTACCTTTAACTATTCTATGAAATACCAAATTTTAACTTGTAAAATTTATATTATTTAAATAAAATGGTATTTATAAAAGGGAAATCTCTGTATTGCAAGTTTTTTTTAACAACCTATTAATTCTTGTAAAAACTCGTTAGTGATTTTTTATATTTTTTGAGTAAATAGAAAATCACTTACACAAACATTTACTCTTCATAAATTACAACCTGACTAGCTGCTGCCTTCGCCCCTTCCTGATCGCATTACCGTAATTATAAAAAAGTTAAAATAACTCTCGGAATTCCACAACCAAACCAACTCCTCTATAAAGCCCGCCAAGGAATCAGGTTTCGCCCTGAAGGTAGAGCAAATAAAAGAAACAAGCTTAAGCTCCTTTCAAATGGCGTTCAAAGTGAACAGAAAATCGATGCAATCGAAGCAAGAACAACATCAGAGCATCAGCAGCAGCAGCAGCAGAAAGGACATCCGATTCGCTGTAGAAGATTCGCAGGAAGGGAACAAGGGATAGGGAGGGACACAGATTATCTTGGGTGGAAAGTGAGAAAACTTTTTAATTAAAATTCACACGCAATATGTTGCGCATACGCAGCGTTGAACCGGCTTAGCCGCCTCCATCTTACCGCAAATTCCTCGCTCATTAGCGTTCAAATTGTGCGCATATCATGTAATTTAGATTAGATTGAAATTGAAATTGTTAAAGGGGCCTCAAGTAGCTGTATCTGCACTTCACTTCGCCCCCTAATTTCAAGGAGTTTCGAGGGTTCGCTCAGATTGCGTGGTCGGGGGAATTATTACGGCTCCGGCTAAGCTCTGACTAGAGAGACCGAGTTATAAATATTAATGAAGCCAGAAGCGTTGGACCTTCGCCCTGCACGGCCACATTCGTCAAGTAAATGAAGTCGTCCAAAAGCCAGCCAACAACAGCAACAAAATAAATAACTTGTGTAGGAAATATAGTGTTTTGATAATGTGATTTTTGGATACTCTTTCTTAATATTATTGAAAATACAAGGATTAACGAGATTGAGAGCTAGCCATCAGCGTGTATAAAACGAGCAAATATAACAACGAGTAAAGAAACCGAACAACCATTTAAAATAACGAGTCAGAGCGGGAAATGGACTTCTCACAATTCCCAAAAATTAATTTTTAAAAAAATTTAGGGAAATAAAAATACACAATAATTTAATAAAGAACATTTTTATTCAATAAAAGTATATTAAAAGTTTCCTAATATTTTATTATACCTAAAAATTCAAGACACTTGTTCTGGGAGTAAAAACTACTCTTACGCTACTTGACTATGCAAATCACACACAACCCTTTCGTTTATAACCCGATTACTTCATAACTCAACTAGTTTATGGCTCAGATAAGGTCTTATAACTTTAATTCAAAACCTTATGTACTTTTTACAGGTATTTCCTTATTCGGTTCTTGGCAGATAATCTTCTTTTGCCCATTCTTTATAGATGCGTTACGCAGGAATTGCGTACTTGTTGCTGAAAGGACACGTTCCGGGGATGCCTCATTGCGAATGCCGCAAGCATTCGCCGCAGGATCTAAGCACACATTCTATATCACCTTGGTCCTGGCTGACGATGCGCTCAATTATT
>VNJS01014565.1:0-22099 GCA_008042575.1 Drosophila watanabei
GGGGGGGAATGTAGAGCCTTGCATTTTCCTTTTTTTCTTTTCTGATTTTGTGTCCATTTTGATTTTGCCATCTTTCATTAGATTTTGTTTTTTTCTCCAGACTTGATGCATATTTCGCGTACCTTTTCAACGTCACACGGGAAACAGTGACAAGTTGCACGTGACAGGCGTTGCACTCAATATAGTTTAACTTTATTTATAAAGAAATACTCTAACAAAAGCAGGTTTGGAAATATAATAATAATTGGTAAGAAATGAGAATATTCTTCAGACTTATTTATAACTTATTTATAATACTAATTTTTAAAGAGAAGTTAAGAAATAAGGAAAGATTTAAGAAGGTTAGAGAATTATTTAAATTTAAAATAAAATATAAAATGCAAGGAATATGATATGATACCTAATATATGATATAAAATATATACAATATAATATGTAACATATAAAATATAATAAAGAATTTAACAAGATATAATTATATCATTTTAATATAATTAAAAAAAGGAACATGTAAATTCATCATCCATTTTAGCTATTTCTTTACTTCCTACAACTCTTTTATTATTTATTATTTATTTATATTCTTTTTTATTTAAATATTTATTTATACTCTATTTAACTGTAAGAGTATTCCCTTTTTCTTTATAAATTTTCTAATATAAACAACCAACTTCCATCACATTTTTTTGGCCATTATTTTAAGTGCCAAATGACGTTCAAAAATTCAGCTTTCAATTAGCGCCGCCAAAAAAAAAACATCTCCCAAGGGATAACCGAATACTCTATACCCCGCAAGGTCCTTTAAAATATATAAACAAATATATATACTATATATTATTTGCCAGGATATATATGCGTGTGTTCCTGCATTTGATATTTGTGTGATGCGCTCGAGTTTCACCGATTAAAATGGAACATGGCACGAAATTTTGCTTTAAGGGATAACGAGAACGAGAGAGAGAGAGAGAGAGAGAGGGGGTGGGGGACACACAGGGAAAATGTGAAAATAGGTAATGGGAAATGGGGGGAAAAATGGGTGGTGCAAGCAAGGCCCCCTCTCTCTCTCTCAGCTCAGACAGAAACACGCAAATGCATTCACGTGGATCCCTTGGCCAACTTGACAGGCAATCTAATGGAGACAATTTCGAGGATGTGTGTGTAAGGATAACCACTGAAAGGAAGCTAAATCGAGCATGAAAAACTACAAAAAAAAGATATATATAAATCATTTAAAGTTAAAGCAGAGAAAGTCATAAGATAAAATAAAGAGAAAGGGTAAAAAGAAGATATTTCTGGAAAATATTTTACATTAATAATTTTTAAAGAGTACTACAAAAAAATATATATCATTCAAAGCTAAACCCGAAAAAGTCATTGAATAAAATAAATAAAAGTGTAAAAAGAAGATATTTTCAGCAAATATATTACATTTATAATTTTTAAAAAATTTTTAAAGGCACACAAACTCAGAACTTTCTGTAAGAAATATTTTTTAAATATATAAACACGTTATAGTATATATATTTTTAATTCTAAGCCTTGCTGTTACTGTTTTCTAAGATCTCGAGTACCCTTTTGTTGCCACACAAAATTGAATTGACAAGATTCGCATTACCTTTTGCCGTCAGCTTAGGTCCAAGGTCCCCATATCAAGCATACGCCATGTTGTGCGTCAATCCAAAAGGAAATGGATACTGGCTCAGCTTGAGACAATGCATTACGATATAACAATGTTTCTGGCTATCAAATGATAGACAAACACATGCACTATATACATTATATATGTAAAAAGATATACAAACACATGCAATATATAGATTAGGTATGTAAAATACGAAAAATCAAAGGCAGCGTTTGGTTTTTTGACAAAATCTTACAACTTGACTGATTTCTAGTTTAATTTTAAACAAAATGGGTATTCTGCTGTCCAAGTTGCGTAAGGAAAACTCTACAGAGGCAGCTTTAGAGGCTTTGCAAGTGCAGATCCTGGCATTGGAGAAGTGCCTGATCAGCACGGAGGAGCAGAAGCAGCGTTTTGTCACGAACTTTGTGGGCTTCACCACCGGCTTGTATATCGTGGGTTTGGGACTTGGGTACTTTTTCTACTGCCCGCAGACAGTGCAGGAGGGGATGGTGCATCTGGTGCCGCTGCTAATCATTCCAGTACTGTAAGTTATCCTTACAGAAATACAAAAGGGATTTATATATATATATCTCTTCAGTATAATCCTTTTGCGACGCCTGTTGACTGCGCACTTTCAGCGGAAGCTGAATGAAAATGGTGAAAAGCTGGCCAAGCTCAAGGAGGAGAAGCGCCTCTTGTTAGAGGAGGTCATGTCCAAGGAGACCTATAAGGTGGCTCTTGATCTTCTAGAGCGTTTTGATGAAAAGAGCCAAAGTGAGCCAAAGGATCCTCCGCCACAACAACTCCAAGTTCCTGTTGTGCAAGAACTCCCTCGAAGGACACCCTTTCCCCTTGTGGACGATCGCACACGCAGCGCCTTGGTTCGCTTCCTGGACTTTGTCCTGGGCGATGGGCCGCAGAATCGCTTCGGGATGATCTGCAAGGAGTGCCATGCCCACAACGGCATGCTGCCCAAGGAGGAGTACGAGTATGCCTCATTCTGGTGCGTCGCCTGCAACGTTCTCAATCAGGCCAGGAAGGTGCGTCCTGTGGCGCCACGCCTCCAACTGGAGGTGCCACAGTCCCCAGATTCCACAAAGAGCAGCGAAAGTTTCAATTGAATTTGGTATGATTTATAATTACTTGAATTGTTTGAAAAATATGCTTTGAAAGAGAGATATTTACATGTTTTTAAATATATCAAGTATACGCCAGGTTGGACATTAAAATGGGTTAAGAAATTAAGCGGGTTAATTAAGGCTTAAGTTGCAAATGTATGTAAGGAGTGATTCTTATGTTTCATACTAAATTAATTCCTTTTCAAAGTGAGTTATCAAGTATACGCAGTGTGGTGCGTCAACCTTTAATTTATGTATAACTTTAACTTCCTTAAAGCGGTGCTAATAAATATTTAAAAAATTATAAATAGGAAAAGGAAGAGTATACATTTAAAGAGTATATTTCTGGTGCTTGAAGCCGAGTCGATCTAGCAAGGATTAGGTATACCTAACATCTAGATTTTAGGGAATATCATAGATCTGGCGAATATCAAAAGTTTTACTAAATACGATCTAAGAAAGTAGGGTGGAAATACGCTTTAAATGTATGAATTATATAAAATAAAATATATAACGTAATATATATAAAATAAAATATATATAATAAAATATATAAAAGAAAGTACATAAAATAAAATATACAAAATAAATTATGTAAAATAAAATATATAAAATAAAGTATATAAAATAAAATATATAAAATAAAATATATAAAATAAAATATATAACGTAAAATATTTAACGTAAAATATACAAAATAAATTATGTAAAATAAAATATATAAAATAAAATTTATAAAATAAAATATACAAAATAAAATATATAAAATCAAATATATAAAATAAAATATATAAAATAAAATACATAAAATAAAATATATAAAATAAATTATGTAAAATAAAATAGATAAAATATAATATATAAAATAAAATGTATAAAATAAAATAGATAAAATAAAAAATATAAAACAAATTATATAAAATAAAATATATAAAATAAAATATATAAAAAAAATTGATAAAACAAAATATATAAAAAAAATATATAAAATAAAATAGATAAAAAAAATACATACAATAAATAAATAAAACCTCCTTCACATCATCATCTTCCCTTCTTGTTAAGTATAAACTTTTCCCTGTTCTTTCAAGCTCCTAGAGATGAAAGTGAGCATTACCTCTCCGAGACTCTTCTACGAGATACCGCTCTTAACTGGTTAACTCCAACCATCTCTGGATTAAACCACATTTGTGTCAGGCAGACGCCACTCCTGCATCATCACTCCTCCTCCATCCAGCGGAATGACGTCTCTCAACGCAAGGCGTCTGGACACAAAAGTGGTGACAGCGTCGGCCACCTTATCAGCGCCATCTCCAAAAACATATGACACACGGCTGCCAGATGGATGGACAAGGTGACGGACGGGGGAAGCTCTCTCTACCGCTCTCCCAAGCCATCTCCCAATCCATCTACATCTTTATCTCTCTTCTTTCCCTTCATACACCTCTTCTTCCCCTCTTCAATCCCTTCTCTTTCCCTTCATCTCTCTCTCATTCTTCATCCCCCTCTTCTTCCCCCTCTTCCTTCCCTCCTTCCTCTTATCCCTCTTCTTCCCTCTCTTCAGCTTGGCAAATTGACGAGCAGAGACGCAGGCAGACGGCGAACTGCTGTTGACTGAGATAAGCGATAAGATCACCCACTTGGAGCTGGCTGCTGGGCCAGAATGTGACACCAGAAAAAATAAGGAGAATACAAATAGTACACACAGAGAAAAAATTATAGGATTCTGGAACTAAAAATAAGGAATTCTTAAGAGAGGAGACAGTGGTCTTCAATGTAAAGCGGAGATGGAGCACCCTCAAAGCCAAGCAGTGTTGGTGAGTGCTTTAAAATTATAAACATGACAATAAAGAAATTACAAACAAGTAAAATAATACACACAGAGAAAAAAGAGAAATGAAAATAATGGACTAATAATATAAGGAATCGTTAAGTAGGAAAAAAAAGGCTGTGCGCTTTAGTTTCAAGTAGAGCAACTACAATGCTTAAAAGTAGAAGTTGCATCAGGTTCAAGTGTTAGCACAATATTTACAATTTACAATATTTTCACAAATTTGTTCAAGAACTTCTCTATAAATCGTTTCTCCCAGTGCAAATTCGCACACAACTGCAACTTAATTTATGCGTGCGGGAGAGAAGACGATGTCTGATAATGAAATTACTGAGCTCGTCAAAGCTAGCCAAATATTTGAATTTGCTTGGGATTGCAGCAATTGCTGCTCTGCTGCTGCTTGGCCAAAAGAGTAACAAAAGAAAGAGAGAGGAAAAAACAAGAGGGAATATGGAAGAGAGAGAGAGAAAAAGAGCAAGCTGGAAATGAGAGTGGAAATAGAATTATTATCAAGATGGACATCTTACATTAGTGACAATATGCTGGCTTTTAAGAGAAAGAGAAGGATTTCGAGAGAGTTTATGTTGGTCTCAAATGCTTCCTACAAATATAAAATAATTATTATTATTACAATACGAATGTTAAACATAATTCCATTACATTTACGGTCTTTTTGAAGTGCCAAAGTGAATGCATATAGTTAATGTCTCGTGGACAATGCACACGGCTGAATTACACCTGAAATTACCTGTCCGCCCGATGAGCTAATGCGATAATGCCACAATGCTCTCGTCGCCGACACTTCGCACTCGCTCCGTGTTCACGTCACTCACTGCACTCGCTCCTCTCCACTCCTCTCACTCCTCTCCACTCCACTCGCTTCTCTTACTCTTCTCACTCCACTCGCTTCTCTCCCACTCGAATCGGTTCGAGTCGATTCGAAAATGCATTCACTGACTGCGATTGCCCATTTTTCATTTTTCATATTTCATTTTCCATTTCAATTTTCAGCTTCGCTTCGCTTGGCGACTGCCCGGCGACCTTGCGCCTCACCTGTACCCGTGCCAGTGCTACCTGCCACCTGCCACTCCCCCCTTTCAGTGTTAGGCAAACATCAACAAATTTATGACACTGTCGGGCAAACACAAAAAAAAGAAGAAAAAAATTTATATTACAAAAAAACAGACAGAGCAAAGTGGCGCTCGTTTTCCCTTTTTTTTCAATGTGGAAAATTTTGACTTTGTTTGCCCGACAAGCAAACACCATTACCCACTTCCCAGCCACCCACCTCTCGAGATGATCATCCTCTTCCCCCCCGCCAAGGCCCTCTTAACCCCTGCTGCCGGTTAAACACTCTGAATGACTTTATCGCGTTTTTATCGCTGCAGCATTTACCTGCTCGCTTTTGGTGCACAGCGAGAAATAAGTGTGAACAAGTGTTGGAATTATTTGAGAGTTGAAAAATGTAAAAATGAGGCATTGAAAGTGATAATGAAAATGTGAATAATAAATATATAAATTGGAATTTATACGATATAAAAACATATATTAATATAGATAATATTTCAGAGGGAATTAAAAATATATTGAGAAATTTCAGTCGAATTAATTTGTTAATTCTTGAGGCTTAAATAAATGGCTTATGGTATTAATTAATAAATAAATTAATAAATACTCTTATAAATTTAAATTAGATATTGCTGACAAAATATATTAAATAAGTTACAACACGCAACATTTGATTAATAATTAAAGCAAGAAGGAAAGATAACTTCAGGAAGCCCAAACATGGCTAGATCGATTCGGCTGTTGATGCTGATTAACAATATATATACTTTATAGGGTCGGAAACAACTCCTTTACTTCGTTGCAGGCTTATGACTGATATTATAATATCCTCTTAGATTATAAAAATATAATATTTTACTATTTTTGTGATTTACACTACAAAAAAGGTATAATAAAAATATATTTTACATACTTTTGAACAAAAATAATAGTTACATATAAAATATATATAATATAATTTATATATTACAAAATTCAATATAATAAAGAACTTCCTCCAGATTAGTGATGATCTCTATAACTCCTTAACTACGTATTATTTTTGGGGTTACAAAAAAAAGAAAACGTTGCCTACATTTTGGCTTTGCAAAAAGAAGGAATTTATTTATTAAATAAAAAAATATGATCCTAAACTGATTTCCCTTTTCCGCTGTGCACTCTCGCACTCGCTCTCGCTCTCGTTCTCGCTGCTGGCATTATTATTTTATGAGAATTGCTCTCGCTCTGACAGATTTATGTGGCAAAAGGTCTTCGGCCCCCGCACCTTCGGCCCCTCCTCAGGCCCCCTACAGCAGAGCGTTGCCTAAATGCTGCTTAAATTCTATTAAATCGCTTTCAGTGGCTTCAAAATAATAATAATACAATAGAAACAAAAAAAATAGAAAAGGAAAAAGTAAAAAATTCAGGGGACTTGTTGTCGTGCCAAGTTTGTCACGTAGCCGCAACGTGGGACCAAGTTCAGGAGCGAAAAGAGTAGGGGAAACAATCGGAATGCAGGAGTTCTCCTGCGGCTCTAATGAGGCGGAGCAACGAGCTGGAGAAGGAGGTGGAGAAGGAGGTGGAGCCACCAGGAGGACCAACAGTCATCACCGCAGACTCGAGGAGATTGCGTGCCGCAGAACTTAATTGATTGCCCAAAGGTCGTCGTCGTCGTCGCCAGCAGGCATCCCAGACATCCGGATGAAGTGGCAGCAGGGAGGAGCAAAGGCAGGAGTAAAAGGAGGTGCAGGAGCAGGAGAAGGAGTAAAAGCAGTAGCAGGACTAGGCAACAGCTCCTCATTTTGGAATGCGGACACCACACACTCCAAGGCCAAGAAAAGAGTGTGTTATCCCAAAGGAATTTTCTGAATATTATTTCCAACCTAAAAACTGGGACAATTTATTTCCTCAACTCTTTTTCATTTTATATTAATAATAAAGCTTATATTTATTGAATTTTTCCTACATTTCCCTTATTTTTCAGCTGGTTTTAAGCCCTTAACTTAACAGTTATTACCTCCAGCTGGCACTCCATATTGGTTTTTTTCGGCCAGCTGTCTTAACTCTACAGCCAGCTGCTGATAATTTCAATTGGTTTCTGGGATTCCTTCCGATTTTCATTTCGATTCTAAGTCATAAAAGTAACCAGCAATGAATTCTACTTTTTTTCCCCTTCATTAAATTACAAAAACACACAAGTTGTGGCAAGTGCATGGAACATGCAAACAAATAAACTAATTTTCTATTGAAGGGCATCAAAAGTCAGATACAAATACAAATAAATAAAGATATGCGTATATGGGAGAGTGAAAAAGGAACCAAAGAACAGATAAAATTCCCCAACAGGACTCAAAAGGACTTGCTTTTATTGTAAACAGAAATTACACACTAAGACTCTTCCTACTTGAAATAGTTTTCTTTAAATAATTGTAAATATTTAAGTAGAATATAAATTTAAGTAATTAGAATATTCCCTCAATATTCCTTTCTGTTTGAAATAATTTTCTTTAAATAAATATTAACATTTAAGTAGAATATTTCTTTAAATAATTAGAATATTCCCTTGAATAAATAACAAATTTAAATGCATAACTTCTCCTTCTAAATTTATATTAAAAATCATATCTTTTAGCGAAACTCCGCTGTACTTGGGACCGGCAGATAAAGTCCAAGGAAACCGCATAAAAAGGCGAGATGCTGGTCAGTTGAGAAGTCCTGCGAAGATGGATGGATGAATGGCCAGGGTATGGCAGGATGCCTCCTCCTCCTCTCGGAGGACTGGGGGCGAAACCGTAAAAGGCAAATTGAAAATAATGTTACTCGGGCATTGAAATAGGAGCAGAAGCAGCAGCAGGCCGGACAGGAAGACAGGACGACTCCAAGCAGGTCCTTCGGCCACTTGAGATTGTTGCTAATTTAATTGGATTTATTTGCTGCGTGCTTGAAATTTATGATAAGGCCGTGGGATGCCACAGCGTTTTATCTGCTGGCAAATCGCTGAAAGCCCTCAAATGGGGGATAACCCAGATTGAGGTTTATGTTCCCGAAGGAAGCGCCCATCGACTTTGACTTCGACACATTCGAAATTGAATTTTTCGGTTTTGGTTGCGGCGGAAAAAGGTATATAATGTATTACAGTTTAACAATATTATATATAACAACATTATATATAACAATTTAATAATTGTTATAATTACCTGTTATATTTCTTTGCAAAGTTTACTTATTTATTATATTGATTTGATATATTTCTTGTATTTATTTGTTATATTAATTTGTTATATTTTTTGCTAAGTTCTTTTGTTATATTTATTTGTAGCATTTTTTTGTAATATTAATTTTTTATACATTATTGTTGTATTTATTTGTTATATTACTTTAAATATCATTTATATATTATATCTATATTTATAAGACCTTTCTTTTATATTTATTTGTTGCATTTATCTGTTATATTAATTTGTAAATTTTATACCTTTTTGGTTTATTTATGTGTCAGATTATTTTGTTATATCTTTTTGTAATATTTAAAATATTAATTTGTTATACTGAATATTATTACAGGTCGTCGTTATATTAATTTCATTCTTTATTCTTTTTTTATTTGTTATATTTCTTTATTATATTGAGTTATACTTATCTGTTATATATATTTATTTGTAATATTTATTTATAATATTTATTTGTTATATTTCTTTATTATAAATAATTGTTATACTAATCTGTTATATTTATTTGTAATATTTATTTGTAACATTACTTTGTCATACCTTTCTTTCTTAACATGTTTTGTTATATTAATTTATTATACCTTTTTCTTATATTTATTTGCTACATTTATTTGTTATACCCTTTTGTTATATTTAATGTATTTATTTTTTATGCTAACTTGTTACAGTTACTTGTCATATTAATTGCTTTCTGTATTCGTTCTTTATTTGCAATATTTATTTATTATACTTTTTTTTGTTATCTTTCATAGTTATAAATAATTGTTATACTTATCTGTTATATTTATTTATTATATTTATTTGTTATATTTATTTGTAATATTTATAACAATCTAAACTCAATAGAGAGTACAACAGATGGATTTTCTGGGCTTACAAAGGACTCAAGTTGGCGAAAGGCTTACAGACAGGCTGATAGCGCGGCTGGTGGGCGTTGTCCTGGCAGTGTGACCAGGATGGGGGGGGATGATCCTGGCACACACGCGCACACGCGCACACTTGGCATTCCTTTCGCTGGTCGCATTTTGCAAATGACATTCGACAAATCCCCGGCAAGTGGCAGCTGCAGGCCATATGCCACCCACTTTTTCTCCCCCCCATTTCCCATGACAAGTTGCAGAGGCGGCTGACGTAATGCCACCTTCTATATCCTGCCCACTCTCTTCGGGTTTATTTTTATCGCCTTTCGCTGCTCCTGATTATGAAATTCTTTTGAGAAGGAGCCTCCTTTTCGGGGGAACAATGCGGGGCAATCTGTCAAAGGTGCCACAAGCCAAATGAGGCGGCAGTAATCATATTTTTTTTCCGACAATTGTTTGCCTCACAATTCTCCGGACAATTCCTGGCACCTGTCACGCTCCAAATTCGACAACAAAAGTAGCACTGCGAGAGTGTGCTTACAACTTGGCTTTTTTTTTTCAAGTAAGTAAAATAATTTCAAGGGTTGTGAGTAAGAAACTCACTTGAAATATTATTTTCTCAACATTATAAGTGTTAGCAGAGGGAAAAGTAATTTAAATTTGGCAAAGTTCTTGGCTTAAATACACATTTGTTATTTTAATAAATATTTAATCAATAGAATAAGAAAATCTTAAATAGTTAAAAAAAGTATTAAATAATTAGTAACTTTTCTTCTATAAAAAGAAATCTAAGCAATGCAATGATTTACTTTAAATGGTAAAAAGAGAAAAAAAAGAGCTAAAAGAAATTTTATCTTGTAAATAAATATCTTAAAAATTTCAACATAATAATATAAATATTAAAATACTAGAATAATTGATTTTAAAAAGGTAATACAAGTTAAAATCTAAAAGAAAATGATTTTCTGTTAAATTCTAGGCTAAAGTGCGCTTTTCCTATTTGATTAAATATCTAAGCAATGCAGTAATTTATTTCAAATGCTATAAGAGGACAAAAAGCTAAAAGAAATTTAATCTTTCACTAATGAAATATCTAAAAATTCCTATATAATAATATAAATACCAAAATACACATATAATTAATTTTTAAAGGTAATACTACTTAACAAACTAAAAGAAAATGATTTCCAGTTAAATGCTAGGCTTAAATGCACTTTTTTTTATTAAAAAAAATATTTAATCATTAGAATAACTTGTTTTTAAAGAGTTGAAACAAAAATTATAAGAAAATTAGAACCTTTTCTTATATAAATAATTATCTAAGCAATACAATAAAATATTTTAAATGGTAAAAAGAGGAAAGAAAAGCTAAAATAAATTTAATTTTGCACTTCTCTTATATAAATAAATACCTGTAAATTTAAATATAATAATATAAATACCAAAATACCCCAATAATTAATTTTTAAAGGTAATACTAGCTAAAAAAAACTAAAAGAAAATTATTCCCAATTAAATTCTAGGTTAATTTTTATTATTTTTATTTATATCTTAGCAATGCAATAATTTATTTTTAAAGGTAACAATAGGTAAATAAATCCTAATCAAATTTTATACTTAGTTCCTTTTTTCTACTCTAAATAATAGCTAAAATACCTAAAACCCCTCTTTTTACGACTAGAAAAATCTCCCCAAAAAGGCTCAAATTTTGTCCTTAAAAACCTGCTTAAAAAGCTGTCCAGCTGTCCCACCTGGCGTATGCGTATTTATTCGCTCGCCATATGTGCGCATTTTGAACAGGACTCGTCGTCGTCGTCTCCTTGTCGCCGCGAAGTTTATAGCTCATTATGCGGCTTAATTGTCGCCAAAGAGGAGGCGGGGCACGGGGAGGAGCCAGAGGAGGAGGAGGTGGAAAGGCGGAACTAGCAGCAGCAGCCAGGACCAAAGAAGAGAGAGAGGTGAGGTGAGGAAACAGACTTTTGGACCTGGGCGAAACTTTTAATTGGAAAACTTTCTGCATACGCACAGATAAACGCGCCTCAACGCGATGACGACGATGACAGGACACTTGACAACCCATTCCATGGATGTCCTGACCCGCTCTCACTTTCTCTGTCTCTCTCCCTCGCACACACTCGCATCCTTATGCAAATGCATGCAAATCGAGGATACAAGCGGCTTAGTCCTGCCCGCGACTCGGCGACATTCCCATAAATGTTTTATGTTAATTTCGACAGCTGCTGCGAAGGCGCCTCTATCCGCTTCATAATGATGCGGAAGGATCCGGCAGGATGGCAGGATTCGGCAGGGAGCAGGGCCACAAAACACAGGTGTGTTGTGCAGCGGAAAATTCCTCATCTACACCCGTGTCTCTCCTCACGCACACGCCGACACACCTCCAGGACTTTCACAAGGATTAAAAGTCGCACAAAGTGTAAGTATGATGGTATTTATGGGAGCGACAATATGTCCTTTTATCACCAAATTAAGCATAACTTTATGTGATTTATAGGAAAGGTGCATAAATTGGAATTCAATTATAAAAAAAGTGTGTAAATGTAAAATAAGTTATAAAGGAAAGTGTATAAATATTAAATAAGTTATAAAGGAAAGTGTATAAATATTTAATAAATAATAAATAAATAAAAGTGTATAAATATAAATAAATATAAGTAAATTATAAGGAAAAGTGTATAAATATATAATAAATTATTCAAGCTAGGCCTGTCTTAAAAAAATATATATTATTAGACAAAGAAATGTTAATTTCCTGAGTATTTAAAGTGTACTTCAATATCCTTTATCAATATTTGCGATATATGTGCCAAAAATCGATATGATAATGGACCAAAAAATTAGGAAAGAAACACAAATACAAAAATATATATTGTTTTTGATAGATAATATTTATATGTTTGATAATATCAATTTAATATTAATAAATACGATAATTTTCAATACTTTAAAATGCGAATTATCAGAAATTACAAAATTACAAATTTAATATTAAAAGCAATATTGTTTTTATTATATTTTTTCTTTCTTTTCTTCTTTCTCTTTGTGAATTAAAATCAAGTTAACTTTAGACCTTGGAATTGGTAAAAAATACTCATAAAATAAATATTGTAAATACTTTTCAACAATTTAATTGTTAAAAACTGATTTTGTTAATAAAAATTAACTAAAAACTAAAAGCAAACCAAACTCCATTGAAAAGAAACCCAATATTTACTTATTTTATATAAAAACCAAAACAAAATTCACGAAATTTGGGCAGGAGGCCAATGTCCTTTGCACGCT
Organism: Drosophila watanabei; assembly: GCA_008042575.1. Classification (NCBI taxonomy): domain Eukaryota; kingdom Metazoa; phylum Arthropoda; class Insecta; order Diptera; family Drosophilidae; genus Drosophila; species Drosophila watanabei. Next base: position 13,011 of record VNJS01014565.1, read on the forward strand.
CCGGGAGAAGGTTCGACGATTAGGCATTTCAGGGGGTCAGAGGTCAGGGGTTTGACAAGGCGATGGAGATTGCGGTGGGCCAAGGCTCATTACGACCTCAGCCCAGAGAGAGAGAGAGGGAGAGAGAGAGAGGGAGAGAGAGAGAGGGAGAGAAAGAGATTATACAGAGCTTGTGGTGTTTGGCGGGACATTATCCTTGCTGATTCGATTGGAAATTACCACAAAGAAGGATATAGAGAGAGAGGGAGAGATATAAATAGAGATAGAGAGGGAGAGATATAGAGAGATATAGATAGATAGAGAGAGAGGGAAGGAGAGGGAGGGAGAGGGAGAGATATAGATAGAGCGAGAAGGAGAGGAAGAGAGATATCAGATAATGCGACTTGTCCTGCAGGCGATTGATCTATTTATTAGGGCAAAGTTTTCCCAAGAGAGTTTTATCTTAAGCTCCAGCTGTTGACAGTTATTGGGGGTCCTTTTGGTATTATAATTTTGAATGTTCCTTATAAATAATCCCATATCTTAATATCTAGATAGATATGTCTAGATATAAATGTCTAGATATATATTTAATTGACTCTATTTATATATTTATTTTGCTTGTGCCTTTCGGTGCAAATAGAAAATGACAAACCGGGGAAAAACACAACTTGTCAGCTTTTGTCGTAACATGTTGCTCTATTGTTTAGTTGTTTTTTTGTTGTTTTTTTCCTGTTGTTTAGTTATTTTTTTTCCTGTGTTTTGTGTCCCTTTGCATAGCTTGTGATTACAACATTTTTCATGGACTTTGTTTAGTTGTTCCAGTGCATATATTCATGTCCCTTGTTCGTGTACATGGCTCACGTGTAGCGTCATTTGTTTGCCAGTTGACCAGTTGTTGTCCTGTAGTTGTTCTATCGTCCTGTTGCCCACTTTTTCCTTTACTATTCCCCTCACTTTTTCCCTCACTTTTACCTCACTATTTCCCTCACTTTTCCCTCACTTTTCTCTTAGCTTTTCCCTTACTTTTCCCCTCACTTTTTCCTCACTTTTTCCTCACTTTTTCCCTCACTTTTTCCCTCACTTTTCTCTTAGGTTTTCCCTCACTTTTCCCATTGCTTTTCCCCTATTCAGGACCTGCCCCGCAGCGGCTTGTTGGCCACTTTTGTTTGCTCGTCGTAACTTTAGTGCTGTGTCAATTTCAGGCCACGACATTGCGACACTTTCTTCGGAGCTCGGAGGTCGGAGGAGCGAGGTCCCCGAAAAGGAGCCCCTCCATTGTTATTGACTATTTATTTTTCATTTAGTTTATTGCGGATCAAGGCTCGTGGCAAAATATATATATATAAGGACAAGAAAAAACAAAATAAAAATAATAATAATAATAGACAAAAGTGGAGAAAGAAATCGTACTAATGATTCGCGGCACCTGGCGTTCGCCTTCATTAGAAACGCATCAATCAAGGGGAAATCAATGCCCGCGACAACAACAACAGATTCAAGCTGTCAAAGACACCGCCAGGCGGCGATGATGACAATCTGAGGGAAGAACTATCGATAGAGAGCGGAAAGTTTGCCCTAAAATATCGATATTGTTTCAATAAATTTGTAAGAAAAATATATAGAAAGAAGTGGAAAATATAACTACTTATGATATTGATTGTGGCCAATAAATTTAACAATTATGTCGAGATTTTATAGATTTTATTTTAAAATATTTAACAAAAAAATTTAAGCCTTTTCTTGGAGTAGAAAATGAATATGAAATAAAGGAATCGATTGTTGACGATAACTTCAATAATTGATATACAAATAATGACATCCATACATTTTTAAGGTTTTAGAATTTTCTGGATTGACGATATTTTCTTACATTGGAAACGAGTTTGAAACATTAGTTTTCCAATTTATGTAAGTTTATGCTGGTTTCCCATATACCCGGTATGTAATTTATCGATATCCACGAGGAAATTCTTAAATAAATAAAAACGTATCGATATCCTTGAGGAAATTCTTAAATAAAATAAAAACGGATCGATATCCTTGAGGAAATTCTTAAATAAATAAAAAAACGTATCGATATCATTGAGAAAATTCTGAATCAAATAATAACGTATCGATATATTTGACTATTCAATTTATTCTCTCAAAAGACCCTTAATATTTTATATAATAATAATGAAAATATATATTTGAAAACTGTCTTTTTCATATTTCCAACATGTTTTTAATCGATCCTTCGAAAGAAAATAAAATCGACAAGCTATCGATTAATTCCTGCACATCCCTGAAACACCACAAGCGAGGATAATTCAATGGCAAGGACAAATTGATGGCAAATCGTACTAATTGCCAGACACCATCATCGCATTCAGCATCATCATCATCATTTACATAAGCATTATTCATTCATTATCATCATTATTCATTAGCCAATTGAGGCAAATGACCGAGGCACTCATTAAGTCCCGTGATTGAGTCGCATTTCGAGTGCTCCTAATCCGGCAACTAAAGTTGGGCAAGTATCTCAATGCCAGACTCCGGGATTAATGTGAAGCACCAATTGCCTTTCCGTTTTGGTCACGGCATCGCCTTGGAGTGCCCAGCGATTTAATCTCCTTCAAATTTCCAGCAATTTCCATACGAAAGTATTTAAGGATTCATTCTCTGTTATTTCTATACAAATAAACTATTTTAGGATTCATTTATACATTATTTTTGTTAAGTTTTTCTATGAACTTGAAAGAAATCTTACTTAGATTTTCTTTACTTTTTAAATATCTCACAGAAATGAAGGAACGTCTTTCCAGTTTAGAAAGTTTTTAGCAAGAAAATTACATAAAAGTACTTTGTTAATTTGCTGCTAGTTTAACAAATTTTTGGCTTTTTCCGAGGTCTCAAAAACTCACAGATTAAGCATACGCCACGTAAGCCAGCGAAGCCGAATAACATCGAATTTCGCATTTGCAAATTTCGCTGCTGCTGCTGCCGCACACAGCAACTTTTCCCTTTTAGAATGGGAAATGCAAATTTTCCTCCCTAATAACATGCCAGCCAGCAATCTGACCGAGAAGTCAAACGGAGAGAAAAAAGGGAGTTACTAACGAGGAATCGAAAAATAAATCAAATTAATCGAAAATATAAAAATTGAGGTTTTTAAAAATCCTTAAAAGTAGTTATTAGTAATTTCCTTTTAATAGTTTTGTAATTATTTTGAATTTATAATAAAAAACACATATTTTCTTGCCAGAGATATTTTCAAACCGAGAGAAAGTTGAGTTACTAACGAGTAATCGATGAATAAATCAAATTAATCGAAAATCTAAAAATTAAGGGTTTTAAAAATCATTAAAAGTAGTATTTTATATTTTCCTTTTAATACTTATAAATTATTTTTAGTTTGTAATAAAAACAGATATTTTCAAACAGAGAGAAAATTAAATTACTAACGAGTAATCGATAAATATGTCTTATTAATCGAAAATATAAATTCCACCAGTTTTTAAAAATCATTTAAAGTAATATTCAATAATTTCCATCTAATTTTTAGTAATTATTTTGAATTTATAATAAAAACAGATATTTTCAAACCGAGAGAAAAGGGAGTTACTAACTAATAATCGATAAATAAATCAAATAAATCGAAAATATAAATTCTATGGGTTTTAAAAATCATTTAAAGACGTATGTAGTAATTTCCTATAATATTTAGTAATTATTTAATTTATAACAACAAAACACACATTTCCTTGCCGTGTGGCAACATGTTGTGGCATGTTGGGATCGACTTGGCGCTACTTCTCTGTGGATGTGGATGTGGATGTGGATGTGGACATGGCCGACCCACTTAGGAGCCTCGCGTTCGCGATGGAGCCGCTGTCGCAGTCGCTGTCGTGGCTGTCGAGGCTGTCGCGCTCCGTTTGCTGCATAAATCATGCGCCAAAAGCACAAGTCCTGCCAGGATGCGGGGGGCAACTCCTAGAGCTGGCACCTAGCTGGGCTCCAGCAGTGGCTCCGAATGAATTTGTAAACAGGTGCAAATTAGGTCAATATTTATGTCTGTGTGCGAGTCCGTGTTTGTTTATGGCGACAGCTGCTCGCCGGAGAGCTGACTCGTTATTGCCTGTTGCTCGCGATGCTCCCTCCCTATAAATCTATATACTCAGCCATCCCGTCATCCATACATAAACATGAGGAGCAAAGACGATGGCGACGATGGTGACGACGTCACTGACCCAAAATTCAAATGCTCATGCGGGCCAGCAGGAAGTGATGGTCTGGAAACGGAAACCCAAGGAACGCAGCTTTTAAAATGCTTAAAAGATACCCTAACGGACAAGGAAAAGCATATTGGCTATCAGAAAACTAGGAAATTTTAACTACAAAAGTAAATAAAAAATATATAAACGTAAATATACTCTATTATTGATAATTATCGAAGTAACGGACAAGGAAAAGCATCTTGGCTATCGCAAAGCAAAGAAATAATATTCGCAATACTAAATATAAAAAGGAAATATAAAATATTCTTTTATCGATAATTATCGGAGAACATTTTGCACTTGAATTAAGCTTTAAAGTTACAGTTCCGCATTCATAGCTTGTAACTTGGTTATTAGACTGGGCATAAAATTCCTATAAAATCTGTTTGAATATTTATATTGAAGATATCGATAATATGTGTTAAATATAGAAATCATTTTAAAATGTAATTTAGCCTTAAAGTTATGTGAAAAATGGTCCCTTTACTAGCTGGTAGTCTGATAATTAGTCTGGAATCGGATCTCTTTATCGTAGATATCATAAATGTAAATACCGATAAAAATCGATAACATCAGTATATAACAATAAACATATTGCAAGTTAATACAAACCAAAAGCTGCTTTAATGTAATGAAAAGGAAAGATGTACGCGGAATCTAAGAATGAGAATGCAGCTGTTTATCGAACATATTTCATCTGCTTATCGAACATATTGCTTTGAATATCGATAACCAATAATGTATATAAAAATAACCTAAAAGAATAAATAATTATATAGTTTTTTTGGTGTAAGGCTCAATGCATTTAGCAAATATAAAAACTAAAGGCAGAATTTAAAATAAAAACAAATCCAAGTAAATGAAAAATATATCGAATTATATCGATTTTTGAACTTATACAACAATTGCTAATTTACTCTTATCTAACTTCTTAAAACAATAAAATGTTAAACCAATTTAATGAAACATTTTTAAACATTTTAGTGCTTTAGCTTTATGATTTTTAAGAGTTCTTTGGCTCTTTCCCTGGCATTTTCTCATTATATTTATGGCCAATAATCTGGCGCTTTTAGTCAAGTTTATAAGTTTATAGAGGAGACTTTAAAACACACAGAAACACACACACCTCACCCCACTAACAGCTTCTTGTGTGTGTGTGTGTGTGGTTTCTTTGCTTTTAATGTGTTTGAAGCTCTTAAGTCTTTTGATAAAATAAACTGAAAATCGATTTTAATTCAATAAAAATGGAAATGCTAACGCCTCCCCCGCCTCCTCAAGGAACCCCGCCTTATGCGTTTTTTTTTTGCTTTTATGCTGAAAGAAAATCTTATGTTCTTATATTTTTAGAACTCTAAATGCATTTTGAAATGTTTTAAAAATAATATATAAATATTTGTTTATTATTTATAAAACTTTATTTATTTAATTAGTATTTAATTTATATTTTTTTTTTCACTGCACATGTTAACTTACCTCAGACATTTTGCGTTGTTTTTGTTTCGTTTTTGTTTCGAGTTCAGCGGAATTCTTCTTCAACTTTTGTTGATGCTTTCCAGTATTTTTTTTTATTGTTGTTGTTGTATGCCTGTGTGTGTGTGTGTGCGCGCCCGTGTGTGTGTGTATGAGTGAATTCAGCCTTGGCCTTGGCCATGGGCCACCGTCGTGGCGCCTGGTTGTTCATGCAACATCCTCCGATCGACGCGCGCCCACATGGCGTATGGGTGATTTTTGCTTGCCACCGACTTAGCGAGTTCGAGTTCGTTGTTGTATTGTTTTTATTGTTGTTGTTGTTGTTTTTGTTAGCCAGCGTGGTTGTTGCTGTTGCTGTTGCATCATGAGTGCCTGCAACAAGTGGTCGCCGGGCATAGTAACAGCTGGCAGCAAGCGCCGGGCCGCCGCCTCATGGCTGCCACATGCTGCTGCCCGCGACTGTCTGGAGTGTGCCTGCAATGGGAGGTACACAGAGAGAAAGAATTAATAAAAATGGCTGAAAATATTATAAAATTGTGTAAGTTTAAAAAATTTACTATAATTTCTAGTTAAGAATTTGGGTGTAACTTATATCGCTTTAGTTTTAATATAACAAAAATATCGTAAAGCATTTTTCTATCGAATTTTTAACAATCGAAATATATTGCTTGTAAAATCGATATTATTTTAAAGGTACGATATAATATATCGGGAAAGCTGTCACAATAAAAATCGAAAACATCGTAGATTTGTTTTTAAACAGTTTTTAATATTTCAAATTACATTAAAATGTTAAATTTAAATGTTAAAATAAATCTCTTTCAATGTTTACTTCTCCCCTTGTGCCTCCACTGAGAACTTGAGTTAATCAATCAATAATCGGGCAATCAATCAGTCAAACAATCAGTCGAACCTGTTCCGTTCAGATGAGGTGTTTTCGTGTTATTTTTTAATTTTATTTATTTTATTTTTTTCATTTTGAAATGACCTCAGTGACTTGGTGAGTTCAAGAATCTTTCGGTGATAAATTTCAAGTTTTATCGATATTATTTGGCGGCTGTTTGTCTGGAGAGACAGGGTTATATATATATATATATATTATTATATATTAATATATATATAAATAGAGAGAGAACTCGCTTTGATTGAATTTGTCGCCGTTTCTAATTAGCATCTTGTCGCTTCGAAAAATGCTGGCAAGTGGCTTTATCCAATGTATCAACTTGTTTGTCAGTTTTTATCATCGCTCAAACGAAAAACTTATTTTCCAAGCTATTTCCCAAAACTTTGGCTGTGCTGTGAAAAACTTGTGCGAAAAAGTCGAAGAAAAAACACGAAAAGACAACGCCAAACTATTTCTTCGAGTATCTCTGATATATATATATATATATATATATATATATATATATATATATATATGTGAATGTTAGTCGAGATTGTCTGCGACACAGTTTGCTCGAAAGACTCTGTCAATATTTTCTTCGACACTCACTTCTATAAGTGTTTTTACAGCAGAGAGTTATCTTTAAGTTATTTAATATTTAAGATTTTTATATATGCTTAAAGTGTATTTTTGGGGAATATATATTTGTAATTATTACCCATTTTCTTTTAGAGAAGATAAATTTGATGCGATTTAAAGGGGAAATAATTTCTAACAATTGAAAAGTATTGCAATTAAATTCGGTTATAATTTATTGGAAAAACTGTCACGTTAAATATCATATCGAAAATATCATTAAATTGGACTTAAAATTTAAAAAAATATAAATTTACTGCATTTTAAAGAGAAAATAATAATTCCTAACAAAGGCTGGCTTTTAATTAGATTATTTTCTTTCTAAATTGTTTATATTTTTTGTATTATTTTTATATTTATAATTCAATATTTACATATTAAAGCTGTCTCATATATTTGTAAAAAAAGGAATTTAAATCATAAATTAAATAATTAAAATAAAATAAAGATTAGCCACCGTTCCCAGTTAGTTTTTATTTAATTTCAAAGTAAATTTGTGTTATTTAATTTAAAAACTTTTTCTTTTAGTTAAATAAATTAATTTCTTATAAAAAAAAATAAGTTAAATCAATAAAAAACTTTATAAATAAATTTAAATAATTAGATTATTTCCTTCCTAAAATAAGTTTGTATTTTTTATATTATTTCTATAAATTTATAATCATTTCAGTTAAATTAAATTCAATAACTAACAAGAAAGGAAGCTAACTTCGGCACGCCGAAGTTGGTATACCCTTGCAGATTCCAATTGTATAAATTATAATCTATCCCAATATAATATAATATGAATTACTTTCATATTCATACAATTTTTACAGTTTTACATTATTTTACATTTTTACATGTTAAGTAAAATGTAATTTACCTTCACATATAGCGATCGTTTGTATGGCAGCTATATGATATAGTCGTCCGATTCTTATGAAATTTACAACAAAATTCTGCAAAAATATGAAATACTAGTATCTTGAAGTAGAAGAAATTATGTTGAAAACTGACAAAGTTATAATTTTTTTTCTAAAAATATCGCGACCATTCCTATGGCAGCTATATGATATAGTAGTCCGATTTTTATAAAATTAAATCTAAAAATCGGGAATAATATAAAAAGCTCATAGCCGAGATCTAATCAAGATATATTAAAAACCAGTGAAGTTATAATTTTTTTTCAACAAATTTACGGATCGGTTGTATGGCAGCTATATGATATAGTTGACCGATCCGGCTCGTTCCGACTTATGTACGAGTGAGAGTATATAGAAGACTATCTACAAAGTTTCATTCAAATAGCTTCAAAACTGAGGGACTAGTTCGCGTATAATCGGACAGACGGACAGACGGACGGACAGACGGACGGACAGACGGACGGACAGACGGACAGACGGACATGGCTAGATCGACTCGGCTGTTGATGCTGATCAAGAATATATATACTTTATAGGGTCGGAGATGACTCCTTCACTGCGTTGCAAACTTCTGACTGAAATTATAATACCCTGCAAGGGTATAATAATAAGCCAACGTTACCAGTTAATTTTTACCTTATTTTCCAAATAAAGTTTTGTTATTAAATTAAATAACTATCTCTTTTAGTTAAACAAATTAATTTCTTTTTAAAAACATAACTAATCAATAAAAAACTTTATAATTTATATACTCCACTTGGAGTTTTCTCTCTAAAAATGTCCAGAACTCTATAAAAAATTTAGATAATCAATTGCTGTTGCAAACAATTTATGAACATAACCATAAAAGCGAGGGGAATCCCAATGAAAAGTTGCGTAAAGTCCGCTTATCCTGGGTACTTCCCCTCCCCTCCTTCTTGGAACAGCGGGAATCCCCTCCGCTGGAGCACGGAG
>VNJS01014566.1:0-113584 GCA_008042575.1 Drosophila watanabei
ACGTGCCGCTGGCTGGTGCGACAATTAGCCGCAAATGGCAAATGAATTTCCCAGCATTTTCATTAGCATAATTAATAGAAAATAATATTAAGGAGTGCCTTTCAATTGAGCTGTTTACAAGGATATGCCACTTGAGGGAGCTAATAATAAATATTCCATAAAGTGAAATATTTTTAAAAATGAATTTGCGATTATTGAATGCCAATTTTATGTGTTTAACGAAAAATGAGGCATCAAGTTTAGTTGTATTTCTTGGCTTTGGAACTTGAATATCTATTATTATGTTGTAATTAATATAAATCTACTCTGTAAATCTAATAAATACCTTTAAAAAATAAACTGCGTTTGTTAAATGCCAACTTTATACGTTTATAATTTGAGGCAAAAAGTTTAGCTGTTTTGGTTTTGCAACTTGAATATCTATTGTTATGTTGTAATTGCAATAAATCTAACTATTATATTAAATTATTATTTTAATTATAATATTGAAATATTATCAGTATTTTTATTAAAATTAAATATTAGTACATTAATTTAAAGCCTTAATTGTATATTCTTTATATATTAAAAGCCTAAAGATTAAAATTTTCAGTGATAATAAAAGTTTAGATAGACTTAGGGAGACTTTTTTTTAGGAGTTTTATTAAATTGGAACTTTACAATCAATAAAACTTGATTAACTATAAAAAAAGCTAATGATAAATATTATTTTGAAGACTTTTATAACTTGTTTTTCATTTATTTAATTTAAACAATTGAGTCAAAATCGAAACTAAACCCCAGCAACAAATGTTCTAGCAAAATATATTAAATTTTATTTATATATTAAATTATATTCGTATAATTCTACATTCAAACTCTATTTGTTGTCCTTACTGGCAGATCAGCACTCTATAACCAAAAGTACTATATGTATATACATACATTTATATTTTAATTCAGAGTAAATCTTATAGAAAATCCAAGGTTTTCCAGTTATTTAATGGAATTACCGCTTTTAAAAATCGATTAAAAGAAATGCTTTTCCATCTCTGGCTAAGAAATTTAAGGTTTTAATGGTTTTATATAATTATATAGAGATGCAAATGCTTGATATATTCCACAATTTCTATTATAAATACAAACTCAGATTATAACTCACAGAATATCAAAATTAATGATATTTCTTGTAAGCAAAAATATATATTAAATTAATTAAAATAAAAGCTTTCCTATTTCTAGCAAAGAAAGAAAGAGTTCCAGCAGTTTTAAATGAATTTATAAATCTACAAATGCAATATATATTTCAAATTTTTAATAACAACTTAAAAAGCACTTCCTAAAATATGTCTGAACATGTAAATAAATAATCGAAATACTTTAACATTGTAAATACCATAGTTAAGATAAATAGTTAAGTCATAATCCTTATAAACAAAAACCGCGAGCCGAAGGTCTTTGCTACTATGGCTCTTAAATTTAAGTTAGCTCTTCGTTTATAACTAATTGTTAGCTTTAGATAAAATAAAATAAAAAATAAATGTCTGACCTGAATTTACTCCAAGACCCCGAGCTATATCTCCAGTGCTGAGTGCGGTAGTCCTGTGCCGGGGCGTGGCGTGTTTTATGAGCTGAATTAATGGTTTTTGATGATGATGGCTGCCTCGCCCTGCTCCGGACTAGAAACTGAAGTGGGAATGGGAATGGGAATGGGAATGGGAATGCCAAGAGCCAGAGCCACAGAAAGAGCTTCTGGAGCTGCCCCGATGTCCCGACGACCATTGTTATCGAGGCGCTGACGGGGCCAGAGCCGAGGATCGGAGCAAGTTCTCCTCAGGAGCCGCTGCCGAGTAAAATAAATAAATAATAATAAGAGGAGAGAGAAGCCTGATATCCAGAAGGCAAAAAAGGCGGACGCGTGCCCCACGGATGCCAATGAATGCGCAAACAAACACCGGGAACGGGGACGGGGACGGGAACGGGGACGAGACGAAAATCCGAATCCGAATCTGAAACCCAAAATCAGAAATCAGAGAGCGATTATAGGCCGCCGCAGGAATGTTCCGACCGAAAGACCATCTTCTCGTTTTGTTTGCCAATCGAAACCGAAATTCCTCAAAAAAAAAGAGAATACAAAAATCCAGGGAGTTATTCATCCTCTGGAAGTCAGGTGTGCAAGCCAGGTGAGAGGAGTGAGGACACAAAAAAATGTTATAAGCGTGCGTTTCCTCAGAACTCGGCCGAAATTTTTGACATTAAATTATTTGAAAAAAAGAAGTGAGACTTTTGAAGAGGAAATAAAATATTAAGGGAAGCATTACTTTACTTAAAATCTTTTAAGAGGGAAAAAAAAATTAAGCAAAGCATTACTTTACTTTAAATCTCTCGAAAGCTTAAGGATTATTCTTTTTAAAAAATTTTGAAATATATTTCAATTGAATTTGGAATAGATTTGTCAGAAAATTTAAGGAATTTTGTATATTTGGTGTGCTGTTTCCCATCTTTCAAAAACAAAATTAAGTTTTAGTCGAATTAAGAGTAGATTGTGCTGAAAATGTAAGTTTTCTATAAATTTTGTGTTCAAATTTTGACATTAAATTATTTGAAAAAGAAGCGAGACTTTTCAAGGGGAAATAAAATATTGAGGAAAGCATTACTTTACTTTAAATCTCTCGAGAGTTTTGGGATTATTCTTTCTAAAATTTTTAAGAGATGTTTCAATTGAATTTGGGAAAGAATTGTCAGAAAATTGAAGGATTCGTAATGCTATTTCCCATCTTTCGAAAACAGAATCAAGTTTGAGTTGAATTAAAAGTAGTTCTTGCTGAAAATTTAAGTTTTATATAAATTTTGAGTGCAAATATCGATTTTAAATTGATTTTCCATTATTAGGAAATAAATTAAATTCAAAAAATTCCCCGGGGATTCCCTAATGATTCCTCTGTGATTCCTGAAAACTTAAAAAAATCTTGAATTAAAAACAACCATTCTATTTTTTTTTTTGTTTTTTATATATATTATTCATCTGATCATATTTTTGTGAACTTTTTACAATTATTTTAGTTTTTCTTTCGGTTTTATAATTAAAAAAAAAAAAGAATTAACCAGTTTGCTTAAACGTTAGCATATAATTATATATAATATGTATATATATATATATATATAGGGAGCATCCGTACATCCATACATACATATAGTCATATATATGCTGCATGCGTGTGTGAACGAGTACGTGTCGCTATACACTATATAGATCCGTTCTTAAATATTAATAACTAATTTTGTTTATCTTCTCCCTTACTTTATCCGTCCCTCCTTATGCCCGCTCTTTCTCCCTCTCTTCTCGCTTGCTTTGTTTCCGTTTCCGTTTTCTCGTTTTTTCGCTTAATATTTAACCCGCGGAAAAAAAATGCCCTTAATTTTAGTGAATTAAATGCTAAATATTCTTAAGTTTCGAGAGTGTGTGTGTGTGCTGTGTGAGTGTGTGTGTGTTGCGATGTGTTTTTTAAACAAATTGTTAAGCTTAAATTACAATTAAATTGAAATTAAAACTAAACAAAAAAGTGCCATTGAACTAACTTTTTGTCGTGTGTTTTGTCTCTATTTTCTTTTTGTTTTTTGTGATTTTAAATATTACAAAAGTTCGTTTTTTATATATATATATATATATATATATATATATTTATTATGAAAGACATTTACACTCACACATATGGTATATATGTTGTATGTATAGTTTATATATATTTATATATTTACCAAGAGTTTTCCATTCGTTTTTTGTACATTTTTTAAAAATTACGTTTAGACTATTATATATATATAATATATATATAAATGTGATCTTGCTGTGTTTGGATTGTTGTGTGGTTTTATTTGCAATAAAATTTCCTATATATATATATATATATATATGTGTGTGAAGTTTATAATTTCGAGTTTTGCTTAAATGCTAAATTCTTCTCCATTATATGCTTTTAAAGTCTGAAATGTTAATTCGTTTTAGCTGATTTCGGTTTCTTTTCTCTATATATATATATATATTATCCTTTTTCTTTATGTTATGTATAAATATTCTTGTTCTTTTTTTGTTTTTAAGACGACGAAAATGATGATTTGAACTTGAAACTTCATTTTTTTTCTTGGTTTTTCCTTTGCTTTTTTTTGCTCGTAATGCTATGTTTTTTTTAGCTTTTAGTTTAAAGAACTTGGAAATTGGAATTAAGTTTTAGCGTTTATGATATGCTGAGAGCTGGCCCTAACCCCGGCTTTGGTGCTGCAGCTCCAATGTCACCTTCTCTCTGGTAATATCTAGCGGGAATATATATACCCCATATATATATATATATACCCCTCCCCCGTGTACCATGGCATGGTCTACATATTGCATTTAAAAATTTCTCCCTCTCCCCATTTACTCTTTTTTACTCTTTCCGCATTCTGGTTTTTTGTTTTAACAAAACAAACTTGTGTGTTTCTTTGTCATGTTTTTGTTTTGCTTTTTTGTTTTCTATATCTTTTTTTATCACTCATTTACTTCGTTGATCCTGGCGGCTTAAGCTAGGTCTCTATAATACCTATGTTTAGTCATCGATTTACCTTTCGATTCCAAGTTTTTTTCCCTCAACTTGACTTGCTTTCTAGTTCGATTTTTGCTCCTTGTTTTTTTTTTTTACATGCTTCACTAAGTTTATATTTATATTTATATTTATATTTATATTTATTTATATTTATTTATATATTTATGTGTATGAAAAAAAAAGATATTCTTGTTAACTACACAATACAAAAAAAAAGGGGGAAATAAAAGTAGCAACTCTGGGTTCTGCCTGGGGATTCCATTTTGGTGTAAAGTTTCTCATATTTTTTACACAATTCAATGTCCTTTTGATTCTGAAATAGTAAGAGAGAAAATCAGGAAAAACTAAGGAAAAAAACTGAAAACCTAATGCTTTCCACTGCATAGAATCCCCAAGAGAAACCCAGGGCTGCCTGTGTATATATATATATCTTGATCTGATCCGGGGGGAGTCCTGCAAGGGCTCGGGATATGTATTGCAGGAGAGTCTAAGAACATCATCTAGCCAAAGGTATGATCCAGCTGCTGCTGCTGTAGATGCTGCTGCTGCTGCTGTAGATGTTGCTGCTGCTGCTGCTCCGGCGAGCTGTCGCTGCAGCTGCCCCCCGAATTGGTATTGGTGGTGCTGCTGCCGCCCCCCCCGCAGTACTGCAGGAGTAGATTCTACACCATGTTCGCGTACTTGTCCTGCGGCGACATGTAGTCGAGGCTGTTCTGCGAGAAGGCCTGCGCCGACACGGTGCCGGTGAAGGAGGGCGAGGGGGAGAGGCCAAAGTTGGAGGCCGTGTAGCCGGAGTGGCCCATGTTGTAGTTGACCTGGTTCTGGTTGCTGAAGTACTCCATCTGCGAGTAGTAGCTGGGCGCCTGGGCGTAGTTGTTCGGGTACTGCTGGTACTGGTTGTGCCAGAAGTTGTACGAGTCGTGATTGGACATGTACGCCGCCGAGTGGGCGGCCGAGTGGTGGGCGGACTGGGCCGACTGGGCGGCGTGCGCCGCCGCGGCCGCCGACTGCGGCGACATCGGGGTGATCGGCGGCGATGGCGTCGTGATGCTGCTGCTGCTGTCCATCGGCGTGATGTTGCCGCCCGGCTGCAGCAGCCGCGGATTGCTGCCGCCCGCCGCCGACCCGTAGATGCTGTGATGGTGGTGCACTCCGCCACCGGCACCGATGTCGCCGCCAGCGTCCTTCAGCTGGTCGTACGGCGAGCGCAGCAAATCCTGCGACACGCCCACACCGCCCACGCCAACGCCGCCCAGATTGAGGCCACCAACGCCAACGCCAACGCCGACGCCGACGCCTACGCCCGAGGAGCCAGAGCTGCCGCCGACGCCGGAGCCGCCGCCATAGCCGCCGGACAGGTGCTCCTTCTTGCACACAATGCTCACCGGACTCACCGACGTGGCCGGCGTGGGCAGCAGGGGCGAGGAGTTCTGGTGCGCCGCCGTCACGTTCAAAGCCGCCGCCGCCGCTGCTGCCGAGAGGTGACTTCCTGCCCCACCGCCGCCGCTGCTGCTGCTGCTGCTGTTGGGCGTGGATCCACCGTTGTTGCCGCCGCCGCCGCCTCCTCCTCCGCCGCCGCCACCACCTCCGTTCCCGCTGCTGTTTGCCGCCGCTGCTGCCGCGGCGCTCAGGAATGAGTTGTGATGCGATTTCAGCGATTGTGTGGCTGCCGCTGCCGCTGCATTGGCCGCCGCCGCTGCCGCCGCCGAGTTGCTGCTGCCGCTGGATGAGCCTCCGGCTCCTACGCCCCCGCTGCCGCTCTGCCCCTGGCTGGACTGTGACTGGGCGTGGCTCTGCTTCTGGCCGGACTTGCTGTTCCCGGAGCCGCTCTGCGAGCCGTTGTTGTTGCTTCCATTGCGGCTGTTTGACGAACTGCTGCAGCTGCCGCCGCCGCTGGAGCCGCCGCCGCTGGCGTTCTTCGAGCTGCTCAGGCTGTTGGACTGCTGCTGCTGCTGGAGCTGCTGCCGGCACTTGGCGCGACGGTTCTTGAACCAAACCTGGAACGAGGGAGAGAGAGAGGGAGGGGTTTAGATGGAGGTACTTTTAGATTAAGATTTTATATGCATAAGGAAGTGAACAAATTAAATCTAAAAAATCTAAAGAAACCTTTTGATTTTTAGGTAACTTATACCTTTAATTATATTTTATTTAATTAAAGTTCATAAATTACATTTCATTTAATATAACTTATAATACAAAAGCAAAACCCTTCATATTCCGACTCAGTTTTTATTTTAGTTTCACTTTCAAGGCTCCCACAGCTCCCTGCAGTGCCCATCCCTGCTTTAAACTCATTTAAAAGAGATACTTTCAGAAAGAGGCTTAAGATTAGTAAGATTTTATATGCAAAAGAAAGTAAACAATTAAAATCTAAAAAATCTAAAGAATCCTTCTAATTTTTAGGTAACTTATACCTTAAATTATATTTATTTTAATTTCATTTCATAAATTATATTTCATTATATATAATTTATATTACAATAGCAAAACCCAGCACATTCCGTTTCAGTTTCTATTTTAGTCTCACTTGTCAGGCTCCCAGGACTGCCTGCAGTGCCCATCCCTGCTTTAAACTCAGGCAAAAGAGACCCCCAACAAATAATTTTAAATGTAAAAAACCAGCCACAAGACCTACTGTTCTAAAAGTAAAAAAAAAATATATAAATGAAATCAATCAGAGTCCCGTGGCTTTCCTCCACAGCCTCCATTTCGATGCCTCAAATTGCGTGGCCATTCAAGCAGATCATGTCTCTACAACACTCCAAAGCTGCCACTGCCACAAAATAAGGTAAGTTAAATCGCAGACGGTAACAAAAAAATATAAAAGAAAAGGAACAAATCGAAATGCTTTGAAGTTTAGCTCCCATTTCCTTTGAAGTTCATTAGAAGCATTCGCCAAATGTTGTCTAAATTTTCTGCTAAAATTCGCAAAAAATAAATATACACAAATATTACGTTATCAATATTATTATGCAATTTGCGAGCCAGTTCATTAAACGGAATCAAAGTAAAGCGAATCAGAGGCCAAAGTCAAATCACAAAAGGAGATTTACGAATGCAAAATTGAATTGAAAATTGAAATTGAATTTTCGAAAAACGGGGCTGAAACGGTGGTTGCTTGTGCTGCTGACAAATAATGAAATTTGATACGCCTTGTTTAATGCTCTCTTTTTTTGAGAGGGGAATCCCCCGGAAAGGCTTTCTTTCCCCATAAAACGGCAATGAAATGCTCGAGTGGCCGCAGCCGCAGCCGCGTGGCAAGTGTTAACTTCGAGCCTTGGGGCAGAGTGAGTGGGTGGTGGCACGGTAATAAATTCAGCTGTTTACCAAAGCACAAGCCATTAGCAAGCAACACCAACAGCAGAAGCAAAAGCAAAAGCAACCCCAAAGCAACAAATCACTGAAATAACATTTGCCATGCAATCGCTTTTCGTTTTCGGGTTCGGTTTTTTGAGTTCGGGTTTCGGTTTCGAGTTCGTGCTTTGGCTTCGGCTTTGGTTAGTGCTTTGATTTAGCTTCAGACAGCGTTGCCAGATGTTAAGAGTATTGAAAAGGAAGCACTTTATAGTTGGTTTTGTGTAAGAGAATGGAAAAAGAAAATTGAAACATTTGCAAACGTTGTGATATAATGTTTCCATATGAAATTTAGGTAATTAAGATTTTCTAAATGTTCAAAAAATTTAAAAATTTAATGGAAATTAGTATGGTAAAAAAAAATGTTGAAGGTATTTAATAATAATAATAATAATAAAAGAAAACTTTAGGTTTGTTTACTAAGAAAGTTAAATAATTTATATTTATACACAAAATAAAGAGATATTTTAAGCACTGCTTTCTAATAACCTTGATCAGAGTTGCCAGAATTTCAAAGTATTGCAAATAAAGCACTTGAAATCGGTTCTCTTGTATAATTACAATGTAAATTCAAGTCCTTAAGTATATTATATAAGTTTTTTGATAACATTATCAACAAATAACTTTAAACCAGAAAGGAAGCCAAATTCGGAAAGCCGAAGTTTATGTTCTCTTGCTTGAAAATCAATCATAACTCAGCCAAAAATTTGTTAATTTCAAATCGGAAAACTTTTCCATGCTAGTTTTTATAAGGCTAAAAAATCTGCATTATAAATTTAGCTTTTAAAAATATATTAACATTTTTGTTGAGAATTTTTGAGAATTTTGATGATGTAAAAATTCCTTTTAAAAATTTGAAAAACATTCAGTCTCGTTTTTTTTCCCTCCAAACATGGCTAGATCGACTCGGCTGTTAATGCTGATTATAGAATAAAATAGAATAGAATAGAATACAATAGAATACAATAGAATACAAATAGAATAGAATAGAATACATATTCTTTATTGAGTCGGAATGATTCCTTCACTTTGTTTGAGGTTTAAAAAAAAAAAGGAAATGCTAGTTTTTTGAAAGTTTTAAGGAAATAAAAGTGACCAGAATAAATATTTTCTAAAAACCCTAAATAGTGACTTCAAAATATAAACTTGATCCTACAAATTAACTGTACAATTTCCCCATTAAATACCCAACTAATAAAATATAAGAAAAAAAAGGAAGCCAAAAGGACTGAGCTGGCACTTAGCGGATTGTTTGCAGCCCCTTAAGCACAACAAACAAGGCTAAGTGAATTCCTTGCGCTCGAGTGTGCCGCTTTATGGCCTGTTTATTGTTGTCCTCTCGTCTTCGATTCGGAAAGGGATGCGTTTTCCCAAAAAAAAAATAAAGAAGGAAATTAGTGGAAGGAGGAAAACGAGTGGGTGGGTTTAAGGGGGGGGCGTGATTCTGTGTGACAATATAATCGAGTCAATTTTTTGGCCGCCGCCGGCTGTTGATGTAACTTTTCCTCTCTCGCCCTTGGCAGGCGCGTGACTTTTTGCACTTGTCGTCGTTGTGGGTGCTGTATCCTGGCAGCTATATCCTGTATCCTGTGCACACCAACCCTCTATCCCTGCTCCCCGCATAATTTATTCATTGCTCGGCCCGGCAAACTAATTGATGTGGGAAAATTGCAGCCGCCGGCCATCGGCACACGCCCACTTTGACGCCCACTCCTCCGTTTGGAGGAAAATAAACAAACAGAACGAGAAGGATGGAGGAGGAGGAGAAGGAAAAACATTAAGCAAGTGAGAGCGATAGACACTTGACTAGAGAGCAAACACACTTGAGGGAAATTGTTGCCCAGGCAATTTTCGGTGGGAAATTCCGGAAGCTTTTCCAAGTTTTCTCACACTTTTGGGGGTTTCAATTTATTGAAATCTATCTAGGAATTATTTAGGATATATTTAAGTATCAAATATTAATTACATTTAATTTGAAACATTTTTTAGGAACATCAAGAAATTTAATAAATATTTTTGGAGCATTTTTAAACAAAGCAAAGGTTGAAGAAGCTTCTTTAAATATTTTGTGCTAATTATGAAGACACTAAATGTTATTGGTTTTATTTTTTATAAGTTTATTTTATTTAAATATGCGATTTATGGGTAAAATCTATTATAAAGTTTGGGATATGTAAGAGATAAAGAGATGCCTTTTATAAATTGCAAAATCAGTTTATAAATATTTCTTTTGCCTTTAAAAATTTTATAAATATTTATTTGCTTCCAAAAATTAAATAAATATTAATTTCCTCTCAAAAATTAAATAAATATTTCTAAATTACGGCTTAAGGATCCTTCTTTTTTTAATTGAAACAAGTGACTGAATGACTTTTAACTCCTTGCCTGAGCCGGAGGCTAAGAATATAAGCCCATATGTACACGGATATATATGGATATATATCGCTCTTAACTGCAGCATCAGCGGTTGCATTAACAAATTGAATATTAAGTCCTGCACTTTCGCTCCATCTCTTTCTAAGCCGATACATATATATATAAATATATATATATATCAAAAGGGGGAAAGAGAAGGACTGAAAGAAAGGTGGCGTGGAAAAAGAGTGGAAATTGTTAATCCGCAATGGGAAAATTAATTTTATAAAACAGCTGTGCGTGAGCAAAGTTTTCCCTTCTGCGCACCCATTTTTCTCACTCTCCCTTTCGCCTTCCTTTTCTTCTCTTCTGTGTAATTTTTTTTTCGCTGCAGACAAATCCTTTTGCAACAAAAAAGGAATTTCAGGACGTGAGGCTGACAAAGGGGGAAAATGGAAAACGTATAGAAAAAGAGTTGGCTAAGTTTAGGTGCCCTCTCACTCCCTCTCTCTGTCTGGTCTGTCTATCTCTCTCTCCCTCTCTCTGTTTCTTTCTCTCTTTCTCCCTTTCTCTGGCTGTGCAACCCCCGACGAAGAACAGCTGAAAGAGAGGCGAAAATATCCTGAATCCTGTCCTGAATCAACGAGGTGACAATGGGAGGGAAGGCGAACTGGTAGGGTAACGGGAAAAATGGGTGGAAAGCCAGTTACACCAAGAAAAAATATATATTAAATGGTAGCTTCCTAGGATCTTATGATATCTGTTACTTAAAAAAAATAAATTATATATTTAAAAATTAAAAAAAAAAACAGTCTTTTAATTAATAAATTTCTCTAAAGAGAAAGTTTTAAAATAATAAAGCAATATTAGTGTTCTTTTGCTTTTAACATTATTAGGTCTATGCTTCGGTTTCTGCTTTTAACTGCCCAAACTTGCTTTCATGCTACTATAAAAAATCAGCTAATTATCATTTTTAACGAAATATTTATACCCCCAAAATTACTTCCCACTTTAAATAATAAAATAATGCTAATGGGTTTTTGCTTTTAACATTATGGAAAATTATCTTATGATTCTGCTTCTGCTTTCAGTTGCCTAAATTTGCTTTTTGGAAAGTTCCCTGGGAAAACTTAGGTAATTAATATTTTTAACTATATATTTATATTCCCAAAATTACTTTCAACTTTAAATAATAAAATAGTGCTTATGGGTTCTTGCTTTTAACATTATAAAGTACTATCTTATGCTTCTGTTTCTGCTTTCAATTGCCTAAATATGCTTTTTTGAAAACTTGCCCTTAAAAGTGCAGCTAGTTAATATTTTTAACTAAACATTTATACCCCCAAAATTACCTTTAACTTCAATTAATAAAATAATGTAAAGGTTTTCTTATTATATCATTATAAAGTCGTATGTTTCTGTTTCTGTTTCTGCTTTTAGCTGCCTAAATATGCTTTTTTGAAAACTTTCTTTTAAAAATTCCTTTAAAATATCCCCAAAATTACCTTTAATTTCAAATAATAATAAAATAATGTTGTTATTATTTTAAGATCGTATACTTTTGTTTCTGCTTCTGCTTTTTGTTACCCAAACTTGCTTTTAAGCTTATTAATATTTGCAACTTCATTTTTACACCACCTAAAGTTACTGTTAGTTTGTAATAATAAAATAAACATAATAATTGTTGCTTGGTTTTCCCAGATTTTCCTGCAGTGCATGGTCCTGGTTCTATTAGTTATCAGGGATGCCCAAGGAACTGAAAGGGATGCTGCTTCTACTGCTTCCTACTGCCTCTAGTACTGGTTTCCCCCTCAGTGATTTATGACTGTGCCAGCGATGGCAGCCGTCCCTGGTGCAGCCAGGAGCACCAGAGTCCAACCCTCGTTGGCAACGAATTCGGATACGGATTCGGATTTGGACGTCGAATGAAAACATTTGGGCGTAAATGTTTGCTCTGTTCTGGTGCAGATAAGCTGCATAAAATTATTACGTTATTTGTATTGGTTGCAATCAACGCCCTCTCACTTAGCTGTGAATATGGGAGAGGAGGGGGGACAAGGAGATGGAGACCCGGACCGAGACCCACCCCGGGATCTGATCTCGACTGCTACTGGGCCATAAAGATGCCTATCATTCAATTAATATTTACCAGGCCAAAAGAGCCCCTGGACTCTGATTATGAGTCGGATTTCGTTGCGGGGATTCGGAGATTCCAATTGTGATTCGGTTACTCACTCCCCACTCTCTTTCTCTCTCTTAATCATTATTTATGTGGTGACCTTTCAATGGGGAGCCTGCTGCGAGCAAGGAGACTCTTAAGTAAAGAGAGAGAGAGGGACTCTTAAGTAAAGAGATATCGGAGGTGGTCTAAGCCGGATAGTGACCTCTCTTTAGCAGTTACAAAAGGGTTTTAAAATACGAATTAATTTAATAATTCCTTCAAATATTATATACTTTCTTAAATAGTTAGTTTTTAGTTAATATTTAATTTCTTTAGTTTTCTTTTTCACACTCTTTAGCCTCGTCACAGGTCTAGTTTTCTTGTACTCGCTGGCTAATTGAGTTGCTTGGCTTCTTTGGAATCCCAAAACACGGAACGTAACACGGAATCCCCCCTCCCCCCGGATCTCTTTCCCGATCTGCGGGACTAAAGCCAAAGCGAAAACCAAAAGCCAGACGCCTTTGGTAACATGCAAACGATTCGTGTTTTTTCCTCGCTCTTTTTGTATTTCTCTTTTCATTCTTTTTTTTTTGTAGCTTCGGGGTCTTGTACGGTTTTCCTCCTAGTTTTCCTTGCTGTGTAATCTGATGCGTTGTGGGTGTGTGTGTGTGTGTGTGTAGACAGTAGTGTGCATTGACATGTTGCGTCACTCGAAAGACAGGCAACACAGGCACAGTGGGTCAAAAAGTGGGATTACAGTGGAGTCTGAAGAGGTAACTTTTAACCTTTATTTAGTTCAGTTTGTCTTGAACATTGATTAAAGTTTAGAAATATTTAACTGAATATATTAAAGCTCTTTTTTAACTCTACTTTATACGCTTACTTTTCCTAAAATAAACCCTTTTTTTAAATAATTTTTACTTTTTATTACCTTCTTTGAGCCCTAAAAAACACATTTCAAAAGAGGACACCGTCCAGCTCTCAATAGGAACAACAAAGAACGCACAATGAGCAAGAGAGAGAATTGAGACATGTGGAAAATCTATACAAATGTCAATTCCCTGTCTCTTGGCCCCCGCTTCGTGCCTTGTCCTGTCTCGTCCTGTCCCGTCCGCTTTTCCTCTCGGTGTGCATTACCCGAATCGATTGTGTTGCGAACGTAACTTTTGAATAGGGAGAATGAAGTCAATTCATGGGACATGTGCAAGATGTCCTTGCTGCAGCACTGCTTGTACTTCTGCTTCTGCTTTTGCTTCGTTTCTGCTTCTGCTTTTTGCTTCTGTTCAAACCCCAAACCCCTGGAAGTGGAAATAGGAACGTGTCGTTTTTCACCGACCACTGCAGGGGCTTCCTTGGTCGCTTTTCCTCAGCTTTCCTGTTCTTCAATGTTCGTAACTGCAGTTTGGTTTCTCGGTTCATTGCCTGGCCTGTTTTTTTGTTTAGTTTTTTAAAGGCTTTCCCTCATTGCTGCTTTTATAGGCTGAGTTTCCTACTTTTAAAGCATTTTCTGCTTCATTTAAAGCAAGTTTCTTGCTAAATACTTGGTTCAAAGTACTGTTTTTCGGGGAAAGTGTATGAAGATGAAATATATTTCTGTTATTTTTAATTATTATTTATTTTGTTTAAAGTGGTTCCAAGTTTTCATTAAAGCAAGTTTATTCCAAGGTTCTTTTTACTCTTCCACACTACTAAAATATTTATTTTGAATGTTCTTTAAAACATATTTAACTTTAAAAATTCTCCTTAAACTATAATTATTATGACATAACTATATTTGTCAAACATTCCTAGTTCCTAAATCCTAGTAGACTTTATACTTTCCCTAATTACTCACTTATTCCCAGCTGTATATCCTTCAAACTGTCTTGATCACATTCACAGATATCCTGTCAAATATTTACATTTCCCTTAACTGAATAAGACCTTAAATTTTGAGTGAGTTTTTGCTGCTTTTGGCAACACAAACCAACTGCTTTTGGCCCTGCAATGTCACGTCCTTAAATTACCGAAAGCGAGGGCAGAAAAACGAAAAAAGCAAGCAAAAAGCAAAGCTAACAAATCGATAGATCAATGACGATGGCAATGCAGTTGCCAATAATGTTTGTTTTCCTTTCTGCGTTTGTGTGTTTACATTGTAGTGCAGTTTCCCGGCTGTGTTTTCCCAAGAAATTACCAAAGAGATGACAGTTTTTCCAGCAGCAGACAGAAACCGGAAGCCAGCCTCGATCGATCGATTTTTGGGCCATTTGCCAGTTTTTCGGGACCTGGCGGCGCTACACGAACTTGTTTGTTTAGGAACAGTTATAGGGAGAGACACTGCTAACACCTAAACAAACACACATTGAGGTACGATCCCGATCTGAATCGGAATCGGAATCTGTATGTCCCTGGGCCATATATCCCCCGATTGAGTTGCACAATTTGCTGTCATCGTGCTCTCATCTGGCGGACGCTAAAAATTAGCGCAAATTATGCTTGGCTAATGCCTTGAGCAAACTCCAGTTACGCCTCATCGTCCCTGTGTCCTTGTGTCCTTGTCCCGGAGGGGTGACTTGTCATACCCCGCAAATACTTTGCGCAAATACAGGGGATTTGCTTTTGGAAACTCTCTATTTGCATTGAGAAGTCATCAAATCTGTTCGCTCCATATGTGCCATGGAGTATATATCATCATCATCACCAGTTGGCCGCCACACCCACACCCACCAATCTGTTCCCTTTCGAGCTGTTGTAATTTGTTTGTTTTATGGATTTCCTTTGCAAGGACATTTCCTCTAATTAAACTATACAAGTGTGTGTGCGTGTGATTTTCTGGGTCTTTGAGTTGACAAAAAGTTAGGGAAAAATAAGAGAAAAGCTCACATGTGCTGGAAGTGAGACTTTTAAGAGTCAGAAAGGGAGAAGGGGAACTTTTGAGAGTTTTAAAAGGGTTTTATATTTACTTTTAATTTATTTATATTTATCTAAAGACTCACCTGTACTCTAGATTCTGGCAGATTGATTTTGAGTGCCACTTCCTCGCGCATAAAGATGTCCGGGTAACGTGTCTTGCCAAAGAGCGCCTCCAATACGTCCAGCTGGGCGCGTGTGAATGTGGTGCGTTCGCGACGCTGTTTTCTTGTGTTTACTCCTAAATATTTATTAATTTTCAATTAAATAAAAAAGAAAATAAATAGAAAAAATAAAATACATTAGTTTAAAAATGCCTAAAGTTGAACAATTGCCTGACCGAATGTGCTGAAGGTTACAAGGAGGAGCAGAAGGCCATATCAAGTATACGCCGCGTGTGCTTCGGCTTGACTTTTCCCAGTAATATTTCTTGCCCGTTAACCGTTATTTTGGAGCGCCACATATATAAGAGTGTTCTCTGTGCGTGTGTGGTGGTAGCAACCCCCGAAAAATGCTAGAGGCCAACCCCTAAGAGCAAAAAAGGAAAACGGCAACCAACCCCCGTGCAGCAGCATCAGGAGCATCAGGAGCAGCAGCCGCCCCAAAAACTCGACTCCCTTTCAGTCCCGTACATAAGCCTTATATATCTCTATATACTTTATATATCTTTTGTTACTCTCTCTCTCTCTCTCTCTCTAAGCCGCCGCATTGTTTGCTTTGCCATCATCCCTCGCTCGCTCGCTCGGGCTCAAAAATAAAACATAAAAAAAAACGGCGACTACCACGTCCCACTCCTCGCCGGGGCCTGTCCCAAATACTATACACGTACGCGCCCTTCCCCTCCCCTGGGCTGGCCCTATCAAAAATTAATGAGTTAGTCATTTTGGTCATGAATTTATAAATTGAATAAAAAACTTCACTTCACGACGCTGAGGCAACTTGCAGCTGCCTTTTTGGTTTTTTGGTTTTCGTTTCAGTTTCGTTTTCGCTTTCAAAATGGTGGCCGAAACTCATTGGGTTATTTCTATATATATTATGGATCCATAGATTATATAGCCAAATCAATTAATTGCCTTCGGTTGTCTCTGGTTTTTGTGTTGTTTAATCAACAAAAAACTGCTCTTTGGCTTTTGCCTGGCCTTTTTTTGAATCTTTCTTCTTTTTTATGGTTTTAAGCAATTTGTTTTGATTTTTTATGGCTTACTTAAGGGGTTTCCTGGAAGGTTTTTTGGCAGCCTTTTTCAAAATTAGATCAAGGAAAAAGTTAAATAACTCTCTAAACAACATTATTTACCAAGTTTTGATAACTTTAATATTATAATACCTAGTTTTAGCTTCAAATTGCAAAGATTTAAAATTCCAAAAATTGATTTAAAGTCTTAAAAGGGTTTTAACACTTTTTTCAGTTTCAAAATTCTACAGAAATTTTATTTTAGAAGTGAATTGTTGTTTTCTTTTTCTAGTTTCAAATTTGTATAAAAATAATACTTTAAAAAATTGATTACGACTCTAAATTGGTTGTTTTCATTTTCCTTTTTCCTTATTTCCAATTTTTATGCTCTTATTTTTCGGGCTTCTCAATAATTTTGTGGCTTGCTTTGGGCCAAGTCTTTTGTTGGCATTTTGTCAATATATTTTTTTTGTTGTGATTTTGTAGTTGCTTTTTTTATGGCTTTTTTAGTGATATTTTTATTTTTTGTCAGGTTTTGTTTGTCATTTGCAGCGTCACCGAGCGAAGCGCAAAACTGGAACCGAAGTCAAGCTTGAAGCTTGAAAAAGCAAAGAAGCAAAAAAAAGTACAAAAAATAAGAAAAAGCAAACTGAAAGATAAAGTCGGAACGAAGCTCATTATTCATTTTGACAATTTAACTGATAATGATGCAATATCGATGCGAACTGACATTGAAAGGCAGCCAGCAGCAAAACGAAGAGGAAGCCACCGTTTGTGGCAGAGAAAAAAGTGGAAACTACACTCGATACTTGATCACTTAATTAAGCCAAAAGGTTTTGAGTTGGTTAACAACTTTAGCAAAGTAGAAATTTCAGGGGGAACTATATTTAAATTTACAAAAAAAAAAACAAACTTTCAAGACTTTAAAACTGTTTTCTTTGAGTTAAAATCTTTGTAGTGGGGAAAACTATATAAAACCCTAAATAAAACCAAACTTTTCAGACTCTAAAACCCTTTTCTTTGAGTTGATATCCTGGTAAACCTGCAAAGGGGATAAACTATATTAAACCCCAGAAAATAACCAAACTTTCAAGACCCTAAAACCCTTTCTTTGAGTTGATATCTTTGTAAAGGGGAAGCTATATAAAACCCTAAATAAAACTAAACTTTTAAGACTCTAAAACCCTTTCTTTGAGTTGATATCCCAGTAAACCTGCAAAGGGGATAAACTAAGCCCTAGAAAAAATACCTAACCTTCAAGACTCTAAAACCTTTTTCTTTTAATTTATATCCTTGTTTATAAAACTAATATAAAATAGTATAAAATTCCCCCAATTTAATTTTGACTCGTAAAACCCCGATAACTTTCAGCACATCTCGATCTCGATCTATATAGCTTACGTAGTTTTTTTATATACCAAAATTGTGCGATGCGATATTTACCCCACATACCTTGGGAGAACCCAACGGCCTCGAGTCCGTGTGGGAGGCCGAAGGGACCCAGCGAGGGCATCGGCATGCCCGGCGGCAGGGGGCCGTGGGGCACCGAGTGGTGCGGATGGGGGCCGCCGTAGCTGTGCGGATGGGGGCCCAGGTCGCCCGACTTGAGGAAGCCCGCCGCCATCAGGGCCTCGGTGGAGTGCAGCGCCACGGTGAAGCTGTGTCCTTGCGCCGCCGGTATTCCGAATAAATAATCTGTTGTTGTATCCCCCAAAAAGGATGATCGCTAGCTCCTAGCTCGGGCCCTAGGATACGCACTGATTAGGTTGTAATCCTGGCAACTTGGAGCTCCTGATGGTTGTATCTGTAAAGGGGTAAAGATATTTATTATAATTATTATTATAAGCAAAAGAATCTACAAAAATGTTAAATTATATTGGAAATATTCTAAGACTTTAAAGGGAAAGTGGTTTAGAAATTAATCATTTGAGAAGAGGCTTTCCTTCTGACTGAAATTAATATTTCAAGATCGTAGTAGACTTTGATAGCATTTATTGAGGTTTTAACTTAGTTTTTAATATAATTTTAATGCTTTTAAAATTTACAAATAAATTTATTTGTTACTATATAGTATTTTAATGATTTAATTAATTATTTTCAAGTTTTTAAATTACCTAATTTATTCCTTTAACAGCTTTAACTGAATTAATTCATTACTTGTAAGGATTACACCTTGTTTTCTCTAGTTTTTAGTTTTATAATTCAATATTCAAACCGTTTTAGATCCTTTAGAAATTCCCTTTAACTGAATTAATTCATTACTAGTAACATTTACACCTTTTTTTGTCTAGTTTTTGGTTTTATAATTTAATAAAAAATAACTTTTTAGATCTTTAAGAATCCCCTTTAAAGTCAATATGATAACCAGGATTTATCACATTGAAAAACTACTGATATTCGGTGGTTACTTCGTGATAATTACAGTTACAAATTGTTGAATTATCTGTGAAATTTACGTTCTGAAAACAGATAACTTTGATGTATTTGTTGTGTGTGTGTGTGGGCTAAGCTCTTGCCACGAGTTCCAATTACACTCTAAGACCGAAACTGAAGAGAACGTGGACTTATAAGGCCCGATCTCGCCCACACACGCACTCTCCCTCTCTTCCTCTCTCTTTCTCTAGCTCTCTTTCTGGTGCTAACTCTCCTCCTGCGGCTTAATCCCGAGGCTGGTTGGTGATGTAAAAACTTCTAATCTGGGCCGCCGCTCGGGAAGATTACCCAACCGCCCAAAAAGGGCCCGAACAACCTCCAAAGGAGCCGAAGGAAGCCGAAGGAGGACCTCGAGGAGAGACTCGGCTCGGGCTTATCTTGCGGTTTAAAGATCTTTGATCTGCGCTTAGCCGCAGGATTATTTCAGACACTTACTAAAAACGGGCACACACACACGGACACACACACACACACTGATCGATAGGGACCTGATCCAGGACAATGGGAATTAAGATTAAGCCCAGACAGAGACAGAGACAGAGACAGACTACGGGCTGGATTAAATCTCCTTTCGGGACACACTCAGTTTCGTGCGAAAAATAAATTAGCCAAAATATCGCCAAAGAAGAGAAAGAGACAGGAGAGAGAATCGGAGAAATTTTCTAAGGTTAAGAGGCCAATGGCAATTGCGGTATTAGCACGAACACCGACACCTCAACGGTCATTGTTTTGAAATTGAACACGGGAACACGGGGACAGGCCCGAACTACTTATTTGTCATCATCATCACAGAGAGAGAGAGACCCTCTCACGGGGTCCTCTCGGGGTATGTAAAATTTGTTTTGTTTTGTCATGTCGTTTTCATGGCTCAATGCACTCCCAAAAAAAAGAAGAGACTCCCAAAAGAGCGAGAGAGGGAGAGAGGTCACTCTAACCGTAACCGTAACCGAAACCCAGAGCATCGGGAACCCAATCCGCGTCTCTCGCCATCCTCGTCGCATCCCAAATTACATGCTCACGCGCACACGCAAATTAATAACACATCTGGCTTCAATTCCGAGGGATAAAGCAAGGATTCTCGATTCTGATTTCGATTTCGATTTTCGGGGAGGGTTCGGTTGCGGTTCGGGCTCTCTCTCTCTCTCTCTGCCTCCTAAACTAAACAGAAGCTGATCAGAACTAAAGCTGTAATTGATAGTTGGCCTTGAGAGTTAAGCTTACAAGTTGATTAATTGCAATCAAAAGGGTTAAAGTATATAATATTTTAAGCAGTAAAGGGACTTAGAAAAGGTATTACATAAATTAAGGAATTTTTGTAGAGTTTGAAGTAGTAACCAAACTATTTAGTGTACTTTTAAACCAATCTATGTTTGGTTTATATAAATAAAATAATATTTAAAATATAATATTAATATTGTAATCGAAGGAAAATATTTCTTCCCTTTGAAAGTACTATAATTTCCAACTCTTTTTTCAGTTACTTAAAACTACCAATACCTCTAACTTTTTTATCTAGTAAAATTTCTATAAAATCACCTAGAAAAGCAGTACAATTTAACAGTAATATTAATTAATTCTTTGTACTTTATAATACCTACTAATTATTCCCCTCCCTCTCTTATACTTTAACCCATTCAAAGAGTAGACAAAACCCGCCTAGAAACTCTCAACATCTGTCAAAAAGCCGACGAGTGTGTGCGTGTGTGACACATTTTCGAAACGATCCCGGGGAGAGAGAGAGAGCTCTACGTGATTTTCTAGACATTTGCCCCTCCTTTGGCCACAGCCAGCGCCCTCCCTCGCTCCCTCGCTTCCTCGCTTCCTCGCTGATTATGAAAAATCATGGTAAATGGCAAAAAATAAAGAGAACCCAAAAAAAAAAAAGACGAGAAGTCCCCGCTGGTTTTTTCCTCTTTTTATTTTCAAAAAGAGAGATCCATTGTGAGCCGAAAGCCGAAACGAGGCGAAACAAAATCATTTACGCCGGCCACATATCACGTACGATTTCTGGAGTATATATCAGATATATATATATTCTCTGATTTGACCAATTCTGGTTTGATTTTCACTCTCGGTTTCGTTACCAATTTCCGCCTGACTCGAATCAATACGTTCGCACTCGCGTAATTACGGTCAAAATAATATTTGTTGGGTAAACAGCCGGAGGAAAACAAAATAAAGGCCACAACGGGGATCCAGCCACGAACTGAAGAAGCTGCCGCAAGATGAGCTACCGTCGAACCCGCACATGTGTCTATATGGCTATATAGCCAAGTGTTTTGGTTCGCTGATGATGTCGATGGCCAAGTCCCTGGGAAAGTCGAGAAAAGAAATCGAACCGAACTGCCACTTGGCTACTGTTCATTTGGGCCATGGGAAGCTATTCGACGAAGCTATTCGGAGCTATTCGGAGCCGAAGCTGCGTCTCTTTATATTTCCCATGATTAATGGTCCAACTTTGCATAATATTTTTCTGGCTTTTGGCTCTGACTAATAATCGTATCTATATTTAAGTTAGTCAGTCAGTCAGCCGGGGCACCGTGTGCAGCTGTCAGGAGCGCTGGCCAACCCGTCAGTCTCCCGTCTCTCTCCCTCTCTCCCTCTCTGGTATGTTAGCTAGCTGCTGCTACTAGTGGCTAGTCGGAGCTATTAGCTGCCTTAACCAGCTCGCCATAACAACCTAATTTGCCCGAACACATTGCACATTTTCCACACTGTACAGCAAAATCGGAGTAAAGGTACTACTATATGATAGCTAAGTTGCTTTTGATGTTTGTCAAAAGTTTTATGTTTTGTTTCACATGTTTTGAGTATCAACAACATCTTTTAAGTAACAAAATATTTTTGAATTGTTATAGTTTTAATTAAGCTAAACTAATTCAAAAAGCCTTGAAAATGTTAAGATCTCAACAAGCAATGTTTAGAAATAAATATTATTTAGCCTGAAGGCCTTAGTTGCTTTAGCTTAACTCATAGTAATTAGAAATTGTATTTGTTTTTGCAATAAAAATAATATTAATAATAATAATAATAGTGCTATATACTCTAGGTATATATCTGAAGGCTGTACTTGTAATTTTGAATACTTAATATTTAAGTTATTGCTTCCTTTTTCGTTGTCATTTAATAAAATAAATGTTAAATTATATAAAATATAATTAAAGCGAGACAAAGTCTTTTAATGTATTATAAAAACCTCATTAAATATTCAGGCAACAGAGTTAGGCTTTAATATTATTGAAAATATACATTTCAGAGTTTGTTGTCTTTAGCTTTTAGCCGTCGGCATGTTCAACATACATTTTCTTGATATAATAATAATATTTTTGAGGGATTTTAAAAGAATTATTTACTATTTGTATTATTTATGTTGAAAAATAACAATTTAAAAGAGATGTTAATGGAAATATTCGAATTAGAAAGCGCTAAGACTTGGCTAATTTATAAAACTCAACTAAAAATATGTAAAAACTCAGAAAAAAAGAAGACTGATACTTATAAAGTTTATATACTTGAGTGAATATACTCCAAATTAGGTAAAAATAAACTGGAAAGATATAAAATTTAACTTAATTCATAAAACTCAACCAAAAATAAGTAAATGCTCAGAAAATACAAAACTGATAACTCTAAAATATAAAGTTATTCAAGAATATATTTAAATTAAATTCCAATTAACTGAAAAGATCTAAAATCTAACTAAAAGAATGATTCTACCGCTCTCAAGTAGACTTCTCTCTAGAAAAACTAACAAAGAAACCTCGCTTTAAAGGACCTTCTACTCCTTAACCCTAACTTGGCTCCATTTCCCCTGCTGACCAGTGTACACTTCACACTTGAGCTTGGTTAACGTGCCATGGCAGCCATGGAGAGCGGGAAAGAAACAGAAACAGAAACCGAAATGCATTTCTCAGGCTCATTTACATTGAGCCGCGGCTACTGGAATATGTGCTCTATGGAGTATGCTCTTTGGCTTGGAACTAGTCTCTCCCGGGGTCCGAGCTCTCCCCGGGCATAATAAGCTCCGCCGTCTGTCTACGTCTGCGTCTGTCTCGCAGCTCCTCGGGGGGGAGGACAAAAAAAAAAGAAATAAGAAATAAGTAATGCAACTTAATAAACGCAACAAAGAACGAGAAGAGCGGCAGTCACGTCCCACCGAAAAAAAAAGAAGAAAAATAAAAAAACTGGTATGGTATCTTACCAGTTAAGAGAGACTTTTGACTCTAGCCAGTCGAAAGAGCCATTTCTACGCAAATGCATTTTGACATTTAAATTTGCAGTTTTCGCATAAAATTATATTTATTTATCTCCCGAGCTTAGCTTTGGGTGAAAATGCAGCCTTGCCGCGATTATGATTATGATTACGAACTGTGATGAGGCTGTTGAAGTGGATCCCAGCTACTGACTACTCACTAGTGACTCTGACTACTGACTACTGACTACTGACTTTGACGTTGACGTTGGCTGAAGTTTAATTAAGCAACGTGCCAAATAATTGAAAAAGTGTGAAGATTTGACAAGTTTAAGACGCATTAAAAAGTGACTCCTGCACATAGAGGTATCTCTATGCTATATAGTATGTATATATATATATGGCCTAGAAATCAGGCAAGTCTAACTGTTTGTGGCCGCGGCGACAAGTTTTTTTAATTAGTTTTACGTGGATTCGCTTATCGCCGGCCGCACATTATTTATTATTTACCTAATCAAATTGACACTTGAGCAGCAGTCGGTGTAATTAGCAGATACGCGGCAGATTGCCTAATCAAAAACTAATCCATGGCCTATAGATTAAGCCTAATCCGGAGAATATAGTTCCCAACTTCTTAAAAAAATAATAGATCACAGAAAAGAGTCTTTTCTTCACTCTTATTTGCTGACAAAAAAAAAACATTAATTGTAAATGCAAATGTTAGGCAAATGAATTGCATAACAAATTGCTTATGCCGTTTTTTAATTGGTTTCCCATTAAGTCAACAATTAGCAAAGCAAGTTAGACGAGAAATAAGCATATAATACATCATATTCAGACAGAAGAGACGTTGCAATAAACATTACAAATGGCAAATTGTTTAAACTGGGCTATTTAATAATTACTAATAGAGTGGAGATAACTTTTAATGCATAAAATTAAAGAGAACTCGGTTAAAGATAGGTTCTTCTCTTTATTTTCATTCACAAAATTAAATTTCCATAAAAACTGTTTCCAATTCAACAAAAGTCGGATGCTTTACGTAATTTTCTGCCTCTTCCCACAACTCCAACTTCAACTCCAACAATTCAACAATGAAGCCTACAACAACCAACAACAACAACAACAAAAAGTTGCCAGAAATGTATTGGTTAAAAAATATTGAATGAATTGCTTGTTGCGGTTGTTGTTTTGATTGTACAAATGATTGCATCATGGACAGACTGGACCAAAAAATAAATCAATAATAGACTAATAGAGTAAAGAGCTACACCAACACCAATAACAACAACACCAACACCAACAACGAGGGCTAGAAAAACTTATTATATTTGACGCATTGTCAATGTGATCTTGATAAGTCGAAACTGGAAATGGAACCAGCAAGAAATAGAAAAGAAAACAAGAAAGGAAGCTAACTTCGGCACGCCGAACTTTGTATACCCTTGCAGATTCCAATTGTATCAATTCTAATCTATCCCAATATAATATAATATGAATTACTTTCATATTCATACAATTTTACAGTTTTACATTTTTTACAGTTTTACATTTACTACCGATCGTTCGTATGGCAGCTATTTGATATAGTCGTCCGATTCTTATGAAATTTACAACAAAATTCTGAAAAAATATGAAATACTAGTATCTCAAAGTTGAAGAAATTATGTTAAAAACTGACAAAGTTATAATTCTTTTTTCTACAAATTTCCCGATCGTTCCTATGGCAGCTATATGATATAGTCTTCCGATTTTTATGAAATTTAATCCTAAAATCTAGAATAATATATAAAGCTCATAACCGAAAGTTGGTCAATATATGTTCAAAAACAGTGAAATTAAAATTTTTTTTCTAAAAATTGACGGATCGTTTGTATGGCAGCTATATGATATAGTCGTCCGATCTGGCCCGTTCCGACTTATGTCCGAGTGAGAGTATATAGAAGACTATCTGCAAAGTTTCATTCAGATAGCTTCAAAACTGAGGGACTAGTTTGCGTAGAAACGGACGGACAGACGGACAGACGGACAGACGGACAGACGGACAGACGGACATGGCTAGATCGACTCGGCTGTTGATGCTGATCAAGAATATATATACTTTATAGGGTCGGAGATGACTCCTTCACTGCGTTGCAAACTTCTGACTGAAATTATAATACCCTGCAAGGGTATAAAAATACCTCCGTCGTCTGAGTGATTTCTATTTAAATGGCTTTGTCAACGAAATTTGAGAAGCAACAACATCGCGTAATGAGCAAAGAGTGAAGAGAGATAAAAATTAATAATACAAATAATTGGGAGGAAGGCAAAAAAAAAAAAACAGACACACACTCAAAATAAATCTAAAATCGAACGAAATGGAATGAAATGAAACCTCACTTAGGGCGAGGCGACGCCGCCGCCAGAGATTGACAAAAGATGACGACAAAAAAACAGAGAGAGAGAAAAAAAAAGGCAAGACACGATCTCCCAGGTACGGTTTTATCTATATATCGACTGTGTGGGAGTCAGAGTTAAAGACGCAGTCGAAGGTACAACAAATCCAAAAAGATTGGGGCGTGCTAGGGAAGCGGAACAATGGTTACCGTTTCACAGAGAGAGAAATTTTTAGGGGTTTCTTATGCAATTTTTGCACACTAATAAGGTTCAGGGGGAGTCTAGATAGAGTCTAGAAAAAGGGGAACTTGTAAAGTTAATATTAAGTATGGGTTAAAGATATATCTTGTGATATAAGATATAAGTGTGATAGAGTAAAGCAAACAAAATAATATCATAAAGCTTACTAAACATATTTTGTAAGATGTTATAGAAAAGAATAAAGATCCAAGTTCTATAAGGTTTTATTGATAATATAAACGAAGTTCCCAAATTCTATATGGTTTTATTGATAATATAAAAGAAGTTTCCAAATATATTTCGGATTTGTTTTAAATTCAAACTATTTTTCAATGTTTTTGACAAGTAAACTGAATGCCATGCCAAAAACTCTCTTATTTCTATCATTAAAAAAGAGCTCAGGACTTTTTATATCAGCTTCCCTATTTCCCCTTTTATTTGTAATATATTTCTTTAGTTCCATAAATTTCTCACAGTGCAGCCTAGAGCAAAATTCACTCATTCGCTGGGGGATATGAACGCGATAAGGTATCAAATGTGTCGCGGCGCAATCTTGGCGACTTTCAATTCACAAACGTAAACCCGAACCCGAACCCAAAGCCCAGACCCGGGCTTGAGTGCTGGGCGGATGTTGTGAATGAATGAATTGGCATTGAGACATTGGGCCATTGAGGCATTGAGCCATGGCGGGATCTAGGCTCTGCGTGGGCGCGTTCCAGCTCCAGTCTAAAGAGATCCCAAAGAGATGCCTCCTCGAAAGAGCAGCACTCTCGAAACCGAAACCGAAACCGAAATCGGAATCGAAATCGGAATCAAATTCGAACACGAAGCGAACGCGAGATTCGGGAGAGAAAAATGAGAAAAATCGACTTGCATATTAATAGCCATATGCAAATTATTAATAATAATAATAACACAGAACAACGAAGTAGCAGCGGCAGCGGCAAGAAGTCAACGTTTTATTCAGATATTATAATTTATAGCCGCCGCTTTGAAATTAGACGATGATTCCGATGTGGGGAATATGTGTGAATAATGCGACCCGAACGGGTCCGTCGATGGGTCCGTCGGCTGCTGGCCTGGCCTCTCCGCTCTATTGTATCCAAGAAATGTCTAATATTAGATTTTAGGGTTTCATCGTCAACGCCTCGCCTTCGCTGGCAGCCTTTTTCCCAGTCACATTTCTCGCATCCGACGGAATGTTTTGCCTAATTAAGAAGGCCGCCCCTAATATGCCCATTAAAATTATGAAAATCATAACGAATATCGGGTCTGCGGTCGGGCATTTTCTCACATTTTGTGCCCGGACATTAGTCAGCGGGAGAATCTCCGAGTTTCCTGCACTAAAACCCCAGCTGGGGTTTATATAATATTCGATTAGATATTGGTTACAATATAGTTAATACTTTTTATCGAGGTTTGGTCGAGTGAAGTCTTTATAAAGTATTGTTTAAATGCAATTGTGGGAGTAAATAAATGGAAAGTATATGAAATATTTCAAGTATCTTACTTTTCAATGTTATTTAGCAGGTTTGGATAAGGTTATATTTAGAATTCTCTTTAAGATATAGTACATTTAAGAAAAAGTCCTGAAACATTATTTAGAATTCTTCAAAGACTGGTAAACAGATTTATAGTAGGTAATATTCAGAATTCTCTTTAATATATAGTACGTATAGGAAAAGTTCCTGAAAAATGATTTAGAATTCTTTGAAGACTGGTAAAGATTGTGATGTTGATCAAAGTCCATCCTATATGATGCTCTAGGTTTATTTATTATTCAGAAGAAAACTATTAATTTGGCAAAATTAGTTACCTAATAGCTCAGAAATATAGTTTTCACAATGAAGTACTCTTTATATTGGAAGAACTTAAAAGCTTGAAAGGTTATAAGTTAATATTAAAGATATTTCTTGATTAAAAGAATTAATTTGCTGATATATCCCTGATTTAGTTCGAATGAAATGAAGTCTATAAGGCAACACATCAAATGGTAAGGATTTTTTGAGATATTGAAGATATAACACTTGATAAACAAAAACAGAACTTTTAAATTTTTAAGATATAACAAGGAGTCGAAGTTATACATCAGAAAAATAGATCTATTTTATGTTTTTATGCTTTAGGAACCATAGTTATAGTGTTGCTTTTTTGGTGACATTTTCATAATCAAGAAAAATCCCAACTCAAAACAGACATAGAACTAAAGTCAAGTAAAACACAAAAGTAACCCAGTTATCCCTTGAAAATCAACCTGCTTAAGTCTACCGATTACCGCCCCCGCGACAAATCCAAGTATCATAATCCGCAAATCCGTGGGAGATCGGACAGATATATGATTTTACCGATTTGGGGTTTTTTTTTACCGATCGATATCGATATCGCACTCACCGAAAAAAAAAAACACAAACAAAACTAGAAGCAAAAGCGGCGTCGTCGTCGTCGTCGTCGGTTAGTTATATTCCAATGGCAACTTGCTTTCGCATCAAGATGCACAGATCGGGATCCAGATTCTATATCTTGAAACGGTATTCCAAAATAAGCGGGTGTTTGTTTTTATGCGATGTTTATTGTTTGGTTTGGACTTTGTTTTGGCACTGGCAACACCATAAAAAAACAGATTCTCGGGCACTGGCACTGGGATATATCCGAGATATATGCATGGGATATATCTCTGCGGCTCTGTAGCTTAGCTTGTATCCTCTCAACTCTTTGTTTTTCTCGTTATGTTATGTTTTTGCGTGTGTTATGCTTTTTGTTTGTTTGTTTGTTTTCTTTTTTTTTTATTTTGTATACTGGCGTGGCGTAGTGGCGACGGAGAGCGATCGAACGAACGAACGGAGCGGACGAACAATCGACGACAACACGTTGAAATTCGAAATCGAACTGCCAGAAAGTAACTGAACGCGGCAGCAGCGCAGCGAGCAGCAGAGCCGGAGCGGCAGAGCAAAAGTCGCCCGACCAGTACCCGCAAAAAAAAACAACAACAACTACCGGTTCGGGTGGCCGGGGTGGCCCGGGTGGGCGACAGAGAACGCTGCTTTTAGCAATGGCTGACGCGCTGCGGCCCAATTCCAGCTACCCAGAGAGAGCGAGACCACCATAAGCACACACACAGGTCTGCTAGCTGAACGGCCATCTCGCTCTGGCCTCTGTGCTCTCGTGCTGGGCGAGAGCGAGACAACCCACTGCTCGGGCAGCTGTATTTACCTCTGTGTTGTTGGTGCTCGCTGTGTCCGTGTTCGTTTGAGTGTGGAACCACACCCCAAAAAGGAAAAAAACAACAACAAGAATACACCCTGCATCAACACACACGGTCGGTGTTGTTGATGAAAAGTTGATGAATTTTCATACTGACTGGACTGATGAATTTAATATGGGGATGTCTGCGATATTCATTAAAAACAATTCATCAACGATTCATCATATTTTCATCAAAATTTTAGAATAAAAATGTATCAAAATTTATATGAAAAATAGACAGTTTTTTAATCAAAGATTCATTAACAAATTCATCATTTATTAATCAACGATTCATCAACAAATTCATCTATGATTCATCAAAAATTCACCAAAAATTCATCAAGAAATAATGGAAAGTGGAAGTGCAGGGCATTTCAACATCGTTGTTGGTACCAACACTCACACTCTCTCACACACACACATAAAAAACGAAAATAAAAAAAAAACAAGAAATAATAATAGCAAGAAATAAAAAAGTACCTTCGCAGCAATGAAATTTTAATGAAAACGACAAGGCAGCGAAAACAACGCAGAAATTTGTTAGCTAACAGCGAAAGATAAGAGCGAAACGCTGGACCCTACGTACTTCTTCTGCTTCTTCTTTACGACGCAAAATTGTCATGCACACTCACCCTCTCTCTCTTTCGCTTTCTCTCTCTGTCGACGCAATGGGCGGCCCCATTGTTCGATAATCATTTACGCAAAATAAGAGCCAAGTACTTGCCGCACCAGGTGGCTTTGATTTCACGTAAAATAAAGGTAAATAAAGTCGAGATAATCGAGTTATTCAAATTGTAAATAAATGAAAAGAGACACGGAGATAATATTACACTATTCCGATAATCACTAGAAACACCTTAAATTCTGCTTTGAAGAGTTCTAACAAACTTTTACTGGAAATTCTTTAACTTCTTCAATAACTTAAAATTTCCAACAGGCTTGGGTAGGGAAATATTTGCCAAATATCCCCAACAGTGAATTACAGCTCGCAGCTTTACTGTAAATGATATTCGCAAGTAGATGTGTAAGTGTGCATGTAGAAAAAGCGACCAACAACCAATTCAGTTAATTTTTTTCCCCAAACTTTTTTTTTTTGCGTTATTTTATTTGTATTTTTTTGCTGCTTTATAGCTGACGCAGGAAAAAAACGCAAGGGGGGGGGGGGGGGGGTGGTCGGAAAAACCCTTATCAAATTTTTATGACAATTTGAAATAGCTGACGACAGTTGTTTTGCTCGCTTTTTCGCTCGCGAGCGAAAATGTTGCACAAATATTTTATGGATTTTTCTTGTCAAAACTGTTATTCTGTTATTTTTTTGTTCGCTCTTAATTTTCATTTTCTTTTTGCTGTCGCACTTTTCCCCATTTCGAGACGGCCAAATTAAATTGTTGCGGCTAATTGATGTGTAGATGAAACATGAAGCAATTACCCCTCGGAGGGGTACAGTTATCGCAGCTTAGCATACAATTTGGGGCCCCGACAAGCTCGTTCTTGTTGTTGTTGTTGTTGTTGGAAAAACTGTGGTCAAAGAAGGAGGAGAAAAGAAAAGGAAAATTAAATTTCAACACCAAAGTGTTGCTAAAGAAACTTTAAAAAGTTATTGAAGTGAAATTAAGAAACGAAAAAGTTGTTGTAGTAAAAAAAGGTTTAATAAAATATATTATTTCTTTTTAGATTTACTTAAATTACATGTTTTATTTTATGTCTAATTTATTTTATAATTTTTGTATTAATTGCTATTTGCTATTTAATGTTTATATTATTTATAATTTAGTTATTTTTTTTAATATTATAACACCAACTTTATTACACATTATTTATAATTTTATATATATAAATACTGCAAAATACTTAAATCCTCGAGGACATTCAACTTTTCAGAACGAAAGCCTGCAGGAAACCGATTTGAAAATGAAAAAACTCAAAAGTTGAGCACCAGCATATGTATGTGTGTATGTAGGTACAGTATGTATCCGTGGGTGCTATTTTTTTGTCCATAATTCTACTCTTTTTGCTCGTTTTTTTCGCAGCCGCGAAAAGTTCGCCGCCATTTGCCCCAAAACATTTTTCATAGGCGACAGTTTTGATTGCTCGGCGGAAGGGAAGGGGATTGCGTGTGGGCGTTCGTTCAGGTTTCCAGCTAGAAGCGCACAGCAAAGCTTGCCTTGTTTTTTTTCGACTTCGAAACTTCGAAACCATAGTTTTCTTTTACTATTTTTTTTTATTACTATTTTCGCGCATTCGTTTTTGGCCGGCTGATTAACGACAATTCGTTTGGCTGATTTTTTATTGCCCCGCACATTCATTAGCCTCTGTCGTAGGCGCGTGGCATGCCCCATGCACTGGCAAAAATGTGGGTAACTTGGGGGAAACACTTCTAAAATAATTAGGTCATTTCTGTGGTGAGATTATGGACTTAACTTGGCTTAAAGGTTCAAAGTTAGGATAGTGTGTACTTAAAAATCAACTAAAACTTGAATTAAAATTATAAAATCGAGTCCTTACTATTTTTAGTGTAAAGTATTTCATTAATAACTGAGTAATTTAAAGAAACTATCGATTTTTAAAGCATAAGTTCCATAAATTGGTTTTAATTTCGAAATTTAAACCATGTCTTAATAGATCTTTTAATACTTTAGATTTCATGCCATATTTAATATGTTTTTAGGGATTGATCCAAGGAACTCTTTATTTATAATTAAATTTTAATATAAATAAAGTATAATTCATAATATTTTATTTATGTTACATTATTTCTTGTACCTATAATATTATAATATATTATATAGTATATTATGTTGTATATTAACTCTGTACTCTTTTCATTAGCCTTCAGTCCGTGGCCTTTTATTTTTTTCAAATGGGTTTTTTTTTTGTGGTTGGGGCGTCAAAAGAATTTCTGCGGCCAAAATGGGGCGTGGCTGTAATAAAATAAGTAATGTAGGCATGTGGGCGTGGCACAAATGGCCTGATTAAGCTTCCCGTAGCCGTAGCAACAGTCCATAAAAGTTGGGGAAGAGAGAAGAGCTATGTTCCCAAGCAATTGTATCCTTACATAAATGTTATATACTGTACAGGATATATATTTGGTTGATATAAATCGACATTCATTAATTATATACACAGATTTTTACAATATAAGTATATGTAATTAAGAGTGAAGTAATGGATTTAAAATGAATTCTGTGTTAATTATTACTGCCTTAATATTATATCAAATATATATTTATATTAATATTTATTAAGCAAAGAACCCTTAATTAATTAATCAGCAAAGAAAGGAACATCAGGTAGCCATACTTAAAACCGGGTTAAATCAATAAAAAGGGCAAGGGGAAAAAAACCAGAAGCCGCAAAGAAAAAGTGGCAAGTGCAAGGCAGATCCTTCAGCGGATTTGGCCTCGTTCTCGTTCTCGTCCTTTTCCCATTGCATTTTTCTCAGTTTCATTAAGGCAAGCCGCAGGATCAATGCAATGCAGCTGGGAAGGTAGGCAGCGGCAGGACGCAGCGGGAAAAGGGACCTCGGACGACGACTCAAGATCCTAGATCCGAGATCCCGAGGCCCTCGAGGTTTATTCGCTGTGCGTGGCCCGATGATTATAATGGCTTGCCTTTATGCTGCCTGATGGTTTTATGATGCGGTTAAGCGCTTGCAACCGCAAAGTGGCCGCGCACACGACGCACAGGACCGAAATGGCACAGGACCTAAGTGCACTGCAAGCAAATATTTGATACTTACTATTTTTTAAATATTTTAAGAACTAAATTAATTCAAATATGCTTAAATTTTATGATATTTTAAGCTTAAAGGAGACTTTAAATATTCCTTTTATCTAACATGGGAAACTTTCTGTTGTTTAACTATTACTAAAACAGGGTTGCCCAATGTCCTGACTTGTGAGCAAGCCAATTTTTCTGACTATTAAATATATTCTATTTTTAGGATTTTTATTTTATTTATTATTAACTAAAGTATTGCTACATAATTTATGT
This sequence comes from Drosophila watanabei, assembly GCA_008042575.1. Lineage (NCBI taxonomy): Eukaryota > Metazoa > Arthropoda > Insecta > Diptera > Drosophilidae > Drosophila > Drosophila watanabei. The sequence goes on from VNJS01014566.1 coordinate 32,970, forward strand.
ATATTTATGCTTTAAAAAAATACTATATTCCTTTCCCTATATCCCCTTTTCTCTCAGTGCACTGTACGCTGGGCTCGACGAGCGTAGCCCGCAGGATTCAGCCAAAGGACTTTCGCGTAAGCTGCACAAGTTTTGGGTAATGCCTTGAGTACCTGTGCCGAGAAGGTGGCCCAGCGCCCTGTAACCTGCGACCCGGCGACCCGCCGAACTGTCGACCTGCCGACCAGCGTCCTTTCGTACTTTTTCCGCCCTCGCCTCGCGCGCGACATAGCCAAAGGATTAACCGCATGACAAAAGGATGGACCGCCGGAGCAGCGCACTGCGGTTAGCAGGATAAAACGCCTTTAATCGCCTTCATTGTTGTCCCAGAGCGTGGAAACAATACAAATGCGAACGAAAGGACTGCGGCCGCGTAAGTATACGGAATTTAATCTCGGCCAGGACTCGACCATCTCAAGCCGCATCCTGCCAGCCGGCTGGCTGACCTGCCGAAGGCGAAGGTTAACCCAGGCTTCAGAATAGTGAAAAACTGCAAAGATAAGTGTTGAAATTAAATAACTATAAAATATATAATGATTTCTTTTACTTACAAGGCTTTCTATATTTTTAAAATATTTTTTATTGATTAATTTAAAGTTAAAATGAAAATTAATTGAAATTGCACAACTTGGTAGTTACACGCCCAGGAACCCTTCAATTGCATTAAGGATGAGCTGAGCTGCGACCTTCTCTATCGGCAGATACATGGATCAAAGGTTTGCATTAACCTGAACCTGAGAACCTGAGGTTCGGAGAACCTACTGACCTAATCTCTCATATAAGCCGGTGGACTAATCCCGAACCCTTTCGAGGTAATTATGAGTTTATGACAGTGCAGCCAGCAGTGAACTTAATAAAAGATGATCATATTATATTCTTAATAATATTCCATTATATAATATCATATCATATCATATTCTTCAAGTTCTACCGTTATATCAAATGATATTATATCACAAGCTTTATAATATTCCATCTTTTATGATATCTAATTATATAATATCATATCATATCACATCTTTTACAATAACTCACATCATATCATATATTTCTTTAAATTCACAAGCAAAAAATCAACTAAAATCCATATAAAATATATATAATATCATATCATATCACATCTTTTATAATAACCCATTTCATATTATAATTTCTTAAAATTCACAAAGAAAAGTCAACTAAATTCCATACAAAATATGTATAATATCATATCATATCACATCTTCTATAATAACTCACATTATATCATATATTTTTTAGAACCCACAAAGAAAACGTCAACTAAAATCCATATAAAATATATATAATATCATATCATATCACATCTTCTATAATAACTCACATCATATCATATATTTCTTAAAACCCTAAAGAAAAGTCAACTAAAATCCATATAAAATATATAATAATTAATTTGTTAAATTAGAAAAGGGAATAAGGTAGCTATTTCCATCTCTGGATTATGAATTTCTTTGGAAAAACCCCTTTGTTACAAATCCCTGAAACTGATGACAAAGGGTCCGGGGAGGACGACTGTGCTGAAGACGCCGCTGACGATGATGATGATGATGATGATGATGATAACATGGCCGATTATCAGGCGATTATCGCGTTATCGATAATGGGATTTACGTTCTTACTTACCCCTTGAGCCTGGCAGTTGGAGGCGGTTGCCAACAATAACACTAGGGGGAGGCAGCGTCATCCCTTTGCAGCAATTAAGTTATCTCGAAACCCACTTGGCATCCGTAGTAAACCGGAAACTGAGAAAAAGTTTCGCCCAGTTGGAGAGTTGAGGGGTGGTTTTATTTGATTTTTGATTTCAGATTTCAGATTTGTGATTTTAGATTTTTTTGGGAGAGATGAAATGATGTTGTAAGAAGTTAAGCCTCCGTATAACCTAGGCAACACCCCACCAGTACGTACGTACACCTGCTATTTTGATCATTTGCTGGCATTTAAGCGATAATTCATTTGATTTCCACTCGCTGACGATCGGCAACGAACGACCGACCAACAAATTGACAACCCAGGAAATGAAGCATGACATTGCAATGTCCGAAGAAGAACCAGAAACTTGATGGTCTTTTGGAGAGTTCTTGGGCATGGAGATACCTCTTGCTATTATATATTAAGAAAAACGAGAAACATAGATAACTCTATATAATAACTAAAAGAATACCTCATTCTATCATATATTAAGAAAAACAGATAACTCTATATAATAATTAAAAGAATACCTCTTTCTATCATATATTAAGAAAGAACAGAAAAACAGATAGCTCTCTATATAATAATTAAAAGAAAAGCAATTTCTTACAAGTTTATTATAAGAAATTATCCTAAATTATTACTCTAACTAAGATTTCCTTATAAATTAAATGCATTTATTAAGAAATAGTATTTGTTTTGATTAAACTAAGCTATAAAAAGAATGATATTTAGTCGGTAATAAAAACATATTTATATTAAACCATATATGGGGCATGCCCCAAGCCATTAATGGTAACTTAAACCGAACCGGACTCTTGGAGAGTTCTTGGACATAAAGATACCTCTTTCTATTATATAAGAAAAAAGAGAAAAATAGATAACTTTCTATATAAAAGAAAAAGAATACATCTTTCTATCATATATTAAAAAAATTGAGATAGCTCTCTATATAATAATTAAAAGAAAAGCAATATCTTACTAGCTTATTATATGAATTCATTCCAAAAACTTACTTAAACAGATTACTTTACAGATCTCCTGAATATTTCCTTATACAATGACTGCATTTATTAAGAAATAGTATTTATTTTGACTAAGATAAGCTATAAAAACAATGATATTTAGTCGGAAATAAAATTATATTAATATTAAACAATAAATGGGGCATGCCCCATGCCATTAATGGTCATTAAAAACCGAACCGGACTTGAAGTCGCTTTAACCACGCTTCTTCGGCTTTTCGAGTTCGACTTTGAGTTCGGGTCCACAAACATTTCAGTGATTGACAGCGCAACGGAGGATGGTATGGGGTTAAAAAAAAAGTAAAAAAAAAAACACAGAAGAAAAAAATCAGAAAGAGAGGCAAATCAGGAAAACAAGAACTGTGTGATAAATATCGAAGGAGGAAGGCAGAGCGAAGTCCGAAGAGAGGCGGAGGAGGATCACCGTTCTCGGTGCCACATTTAGAGCAGAGCGCAGAGAGCAGAGAGCGGAGAGCAGAGAGCAGGAGCAACGGCAGCTAACCAAACTAATTTGTGGCAAGATCATGCCAGAGATATAGCCATCGTGTCTCCGCCTCTGCCTCCAATTCTCCGATACCGTCTCTCTCCGTCACCGTCACCGTCTTTATCTTCCTGCCCAGTCAAGTTCACTTCACTTCAGTTGTGGAAAAATAAAAAAAAAATATAAAAAATAAATATGAGAGATGCGATGAGCCCGAGCAGAAGCTGCGGCAATGAAAACACGTCGACTGTCAGTTGTCAGTTGGTCAGTCTGTCAGTCAGCCTGTGCACTGAGAGAAATTATGGGTTAATTAAAAAGAAGAACAAAAATTGTATTATATCTAAAATATATATATTTTTAGAATTATTTTTTTTAATACATTTTTATATAAAACAATGTAACTCTACGTTGGATTAAATTCAATTAAAATAAATCGTTTTAGGGTATTTTTCAGGGTTAATGGGTTTATGGGTTAATTAAAAAGAAGAACATAAAATTTATTACATTTTAAGTATACATATTTTTAGAAATATTTCTTAATATATTTTTATATAAAACATGGTAAGTCTACATTGAGTTAAATTCAATTAAAATAAATCATTTTGAGGGTTTTTATTAGGGTTAATGGGTTTGTATTGTATTACATTTTAAATATACATATTTTTAGAATTATTTTTTAGTACATTTTTATATAAAATAATGCAAGTCTACATTGGGTTGAATTCAATTAAAATAAATAGTTTTAAGGGTTTTTCAGGTTTTTCCCAAAGACTTTTTGAGGGTTTTGGAATATTTTTCAAAATTAGTTTGTTATTAAAGGATTTTAGAGCAAGGTTCCAAAGGTTTTTTTATGGGTTTTCGGTTTTATTCTTGTGCGAGGATTTTGAGGGTTTTTTGTAAGTTTTTTTCGGGGGACTTTTGGGGTTTCTAAAGGTTTTTCTTGTTATATTTGAATTAAAAGCATTTTAAAGAGGTTTTTGAGGGTTTCTTCTAGGGGATTTTTTATTTAGTTTTTCAATAAAAAGGAAACTTAAATGCTGAAACACCTCACAATTAGTCCAAGCTGTCCCCGCCTTTACCATTAATGATGTTGACTTTTCATTGACTTTTCTCTGACTTTTTCTGACTTTTTCTGACTTTTTCTGACTTTTTCTGCCTTTTGCCGACTTTTTCTGACTTCTTCTTAAACCCATTTTCCGCAGTCCCATTTTTGCCCGGTTTAGTATATAGTTTATATAGCCATATACTTTGTCTAAGCATCGGAGATCACCAGCAGCGCACGCTGAAATAAATCAACTGGCTCCGAGGGGTTCCCGAGCTTCTCGACGTTCTCCGGGGGCCGCTTGGAAAATACGAGGGAATCAACAACAACAACAAATACAGAAAAAAACGAGCAACGAGAGAAAAAAATTAGTTTCATCAAGGCGGGATTAGTGTCAGAAACGTGTTAAATGGACTGAAGGGTATATGATGAACGGTCGTCGTCGTCGTCGTCCGCGAAAGAGCTGGGCCCCACTATGGTGTATATATATATATATATATAGAGAGAGAGAGAGGGGAGCAGAGGGGAGTGACCAGATCGAGTCAGAGATTTGGGGAGATGGAGTGGAGATTGTCGATCAAACAGCGAGAAGCCAGAGACAAGCGACAATCTGCGGCCTCCTCCGGGTTTTTTTCTCTCGAACGCATTTATATTATTTTTCCCCCTCTGCGTTTTTCCCTCCTTTTTCCCCTAACATTTATTAATGAAAATTAATATGGAAAATCGTAATTGTTTCAGGCTCTGCCGGAGGAGATTCTCAGCGTTTCTTTGGCTTTCCACCTTGCAAATTTGATTTTACGATTTTATCACATCGGGAGAAGGTTATGCGAGTGAAGAGATCCATAAATCTGCCGCTGATTTCGGTTGATGTTGATGTTTGGCCAGCAATTTGCAGGTAATCAAGCGAGGTGTCTTTAACAGGCCATAATGTTTACAGTTGCAACTTTTACAACGAGCCTGATTGCCACATATATAATTATTGTGATCACACAGCTACTGCATTTTCCACTCACTTTCACACTTTGTTTTTGTTGTTTTTCTTCGTTTTAATGGAATCTGTAAAGAAAATAATTGAGAATTGCCTCATTCTGCTTTGGGAAGTGCCAGTTTTCGATATATTTGAATGGAATAAGAGATTTTAAATCGATTAACATATATTGTTTTCTACCCATCTACTCTTTTTATAATATATATTTCTAAATATCGTATAAAAACACTCTAGAATATATAAGTTTTAATATTATAAAGGAATAAATCATCATAAATCCATATATCATTATTGTGATCACAGCTCCTGCATTTTCCAATCACTTTCACACTTTGTTTTTGTTATTTTTCTTCGTTTTCATGGAATTTGCAAAGAAAATAATTGAGAATTGCTTCATTTGGATTTGGGAAGTGTAAGTTTTCGATATATTTGAATGCAAGAAGCGATTTTAAATCGATTAATATATTTAATCATATTTATTTATTTTTATCTACTCCACTTGGTTTAATTACATGTCTCTAAATATCGTATATATACACTATAGAATATATACTTTTTAATATTTTAAAGGAATGTTAGTTTTAGAGATGGAAAAAACAAAGTTTTCGATATAATTGTTGATTTTAAGTCGATTAACTTGGTTTAAATATGCGTTTCTGAATAAGTTGTGTTTAAATATCACACTTACACACTTATTTCTTAATGAGAAGTGAAGGTTTTATTTTGTTATTGAAAAGTTTATTTTAGATCTGTACAAAAATCAATTTTTGCCATGTATTTGCATGCAAAATTCGATAATAAATCGATGAATTATTATTTAAAAACGATATACATATATATAAACAATCCATAATCTTATAATTTATACATTTGTGTTAATAGTATTTATATCTATCAATGTTTAGTATTTACTTAATTCTATTTTGAATTACTATGAATTTCAAATACTTCTAAAAGCATTTCTTGATCTTCAAAGGCCTTTTGATATTAGCAAAAGCAACTAAAATTTTTTCTAAGGCTTAAGTTTTGTTATGCAATTAGGAAAATTCTTTCTCTTTTTTTCGTGTTAAACTTCATAATTGTTTTCCATGCTTTTCCCGGAGGCACTCAGCATATAAAAGCAGCGAGGAGGCGCTGGTAAAGGATGAAGGACCCGCGCTGTCTCGGGAGCAAGGCAACCATTAACAGTTGGTTAAAGTTACTTAAAGAACTTTTGTTAACACACGGGAGCGATGAAAAATGCATAAGGGAATGGAAAATGAGGGGTGGCGGTGGGGTGGTTCTCAGGTGGGTTATGTGGAAAGCGGCCACGAGTGTGTGTTGGTGTGTTGGTGTGAGCTTAAAACCGGAAAAATGGAAAATGGCAAGGAAGAGAAGCAAACAGGGTACAAGCTTTGGCTGTACTCAATGATGAGTGATGGGGGGGTATGCGGGGGGGAGATGGTTTGTGGAAAAGGTTGGAAAGTTGGAAGACTGGAAGGTTGGACGGGAGTGGAAGCGGTCTTACATAGGGTTTCCCCCTGTCCAGCATTAACTTTGCAAGCAAATGCATTTTAAAATTCTGAAAAACTGCATTGTGTTGAAATTTTAAACAGAAACTGTTCGCTTAAGTAATTCCTGTTAATTTCAATTAAAGGGAAACAAGAAAGGAAGCTATATAAGTGTAAATATATATAGGTAAAGCTTTATATATATAAAAACATTTTTTATTTCACGTTTATTTATATATTTTTTTACTCTTTACTCTGTTTTTGTCTCTTTCCCAAGATGTGGGGAAGGGAGGAGGTACGGCTAAGTATTTTCACCTTTTCCGCTCAGATGCATTCAATTAAAAACTCGGTCAACCCCCGCCCCCTCCTTCTCCCTTGTTCTCTCTCCTTCAATCCTCCTTTCCATCTCTTCCCTCCACTTAACACCTTTTTGCATCTCAACTCCTCAAACTGGCGTTAATTACGCATGCTTGCACACGTGTGCACTGAGAGAAAATTGGGTAAAAGGTGTAGTAATAAAAATATATATTTCTTACCAATGTTTAAATTTCATTGATAAAGAAAATGACAGAAAATGTCTATATCAGTAAAGTAAAGGAAAAGAAAGTGAGAGGAACAAGAATACTAAAGAAATAAAATCTTAAAAATACTTACTAGTTCCTAATTACTTAATTATATTAAAGTGCGTTGTGTTTTAATTTTTTATATATTTATTTTAAATAGTATTTATATTTCATATATATACAAATATTATTTAATATTTATATTATATTTATTACATTAAGAAAACTTTATTTGAAATGAAAACACGAGCAATCTGTCACATTTATATTTCTTATTTATATTTCTTCAATGCTGTAAAATTATTTGCAAGCCATGTTTTTACTCTAAATAAATCTCTTCATTAATCTGAATCTCGTCATTTTTCTCTGTGTACTGAAGGATAACATTAAATGCAAGCAGGGTAACAAAAATGCTGTGCAAATACCTGAGGCAACAAAAAAAGGAGCAACTTTGCTTCGGGCTACGATCAGTGTTAAGATCGGGAGAAGATCGGAGGTAGAAAATCTGAGTTCTATTTGCAATTATTTGGCCATTACTTTGAGGTCTCCTCTTCAATCTTCATTGTCCCAATGTCTATATTTCTCTATATCCTTCGATCAGTGTGGTTTCTTTCGTTACATTTTCGATTTATATGCTACGACCTTGTTTTTCCTTCACTTTGGTGTTGTTTTTGGGGAGTTTTTTAAAGGAAAGTGTTCCAAAAGCAGAGCTTAAATATACACCTTAGTTTTAGTAAATAAAATATTAAAAATATATATATTATTTTTTACTAATACTTACTTGTGATGACCACTGTGCGGACTAACTCTTTTTTTTTTGAGCTCCCCTGCAATCCAGTGAAAGTTGTTTGGCCATCAAAGCAACAATGTTGCAACTGAGCACCATAAAAAATGTTAAGAACTTCGCCGAAGAAACACTGAAGGAGCGTCTTAATTTTGAGGGCTCTTTACGGCTCTCCGGCTCGGTTCTTTGGTGTTTAGCTGATTTTCTGCTGCATTTAATTAATGCAATTAGCCGAACAACAAACGAAACACTCGACGCACAGCAGGACAGTAAAATCAAGTGGGTGGAATTTCCAAGGAATTTTGTATTGCTATAAATATGAATTTTTGGTAAAGGAAATTTTCAAGAAATTTTTATACCCTTGCAGGGTATTATAATTTCAGTCAGAAGTTTGCAACGCAGTGAAGGAGTCATCTCCGACCCTATAAAGTATATATATTCTTGATCAGCATCAACAGCCGAGTCGATCTAGCCATGTCCGTCTGTCCGTCTGTCCGTCTGTCCGTCTGTCCGTCTGTCCGTCTGTCCGTCTGTCCGATTATACGCGAACTAGTCCCTCAGTTTTGAAGCTATCTTAATGAAACTTTGTAGATAGTCTTCTATATACTCTCACTCGTACATAAGTCGGAACGAGCCGGATCGGTCAACTATATCATATAGCTGCCATACAACCGATCCTTAAATTTGTTGAAAAAAAATTATAACTTGACTGTTTTTTAACATATCTTGATCAACTCTCGGTTATGAGCTTTCTATATTGTGTCAGATTTTAAGATTTAATTTTATAAAAATCGGACTACTATATCATATAGCTGCCATAGGAACGGTCGTGAAATTTTCAGAAAAAAAATTATAGCTTTGTCAGTTTTCAACATAATCTGTTCTACTTTGAGATACTAGTATTTCATATTTTTTCAGAATTTTGCTGAAAATTTCATAAGAATCGGACGACTATATCATATAGCTGCCATACAAACGATAGGTAAACGTGGAGAAAAATTACATTTTACTTTACATGTAAAAATGTGAAAAAATGTAAAAAATGTAAAACTGTTAAAATTGTATGTATATGAAAGTAGTTCATATTATAGATTATAATTTATACAATTGGAATCTGCAAGGGTATACAAACTTCGGCGCGCCGAAGTTAGCTTCCTTTCTTGTTTAAGCTAGAAATGGATTTTTGCATAACGTATAAACCAAAGAAAATGTGATAAGAAACAATTTAATTCCATTGAAAGAATTATTATATAAATTTCAGGTCTAAATTCCGATAGTATTTGAATTTACTTAGTCATATAATTGGTTTTATGATAATAAAATAACTCTCTCTCTCTCTCTCTCTCTTAATAACTTACTAACCCTTTTCCTTAAGTATTCGCCAAACTAACTGGCATCATTTATGATCCTTGGCAGCGGAGTGAAGCCTTAAATGAAATTAGCAACAATAAAGTGTGTTCCACTCAATAATTTATGGGCTTTTATAGGGTACTCTGGGCACCACCGTGACTTGCAATTATCGCACAATGACAATCATGACCCATCTGGCGTTGGTGGAATAACAAACAGAGACCGAAACCGAAACCGAAACCGAAACCGAGGCCGAGACAGAGACAGGAGACAGGAGGCTGGAAGCTGGAGACACCCCTGGAAGGCCACTCCCACAAGCCAGCCGCATCATGCCCTGTGCAACATGATTTAATCACCGTCATAAGATTGCCCATAAAACTCGCATCCCCCCAAAAAATAGAAGGGGGTGTTGTGGGAGAGGAGAAAAGCCAGTAAGGACACGTGATTGTTTATGGGTTTCAACACAAAGGATACCTAGTATCCAAAAAGGGATAAAGAAAGATGTTTTTTCATTAGATTAATATATGTTTCTTATAATTAAAGTATTGCTTATTTATCTCTTACATTATTTATTTTATCTATTACATTTATTAATAATTACAAAATATTTTTTCTCTGGTAAAAAAATCACTCGCAAAGATCGCTGAGTTCGATCTCTAGCATACCCCGCTTTCGGTCTATTACTAAAGGGTATTCCGTGCAAAAAAAAAACGCGTAAAAGAGAAGAAGCAGCAGTTGAAAATCAGAAGCCAGCGAAGGAGTAGGAGCCGGAACAGAAGGGGGCAGGAGGAAGAAGCTGTAAGAATAAGAAGAAGAAGAAGAAGAAGAAGTGGGAGAATGGCAGCTGCAGGTTACCCGCCCCAAAAAACCAACAACAACAGCAACACAAAGAGCAAGAGAGAGAGAGAGAAGCAAGCAAAAGCAGAACGGGAGCGGGAGAGACGAAGTTCTCCGGGTGCCCATCTCCTTGGATGCACGAATCGGTAGCCTAATCCCCTGTTGTACGACTAATAACATTGTTACGATTAATGCTTCTTCTTTTTCGTTCGCTTCTCCCCCCCACCCCGCAGCTCGCGCCCGCCCTCTTGTTGTTATTGTCGATTTTTCTGACTCTCTGCGGCTGTTTTATTTATTTATGTATGTCCCTTGCCTTCTGCGTCTTTTAAGGCTTTTCTTATAAGAATTGGTCAGCGTCAGCGTCAGCATCGGCGTGCCCCTCCCAAAAGGCCCCTCCACCCCCTCCCGTCCACGCAGGCAGGCAGGGCTCCCCATTTTCAACTGAGCTACTGTCGCTCCACAAAAACAAAATCAAGTTTCCGACTGGAAGGCAGTGATGTGTAATTGGCTGGTTTTATGCTAGATTTAGGTGTATTTTTTTTTAGCAAATAATATAAATAGTAATTATAAATTAACAAAAAAAATATATTTATAAATGTTATCATCCAGAAAATAAATTTTTTTTATATAGTAAAAAATACTTTTAACACTTTTGACATGTTGAAATTGTATTTTTTTTTTTTAAATAACTATGAATTTTAAGAAAAAAGAGTGAAATATATTTTTTATGACATAACAAAGGCAATTTTTTAATTATTTCCCATTTAAAGACATCAAACCAAATCTATAGATAAGACTAAGTAGTTTTGTTCCGATTTAAAAATTATTTATTATACTTTAAGAAAATGTTTCAATCAAATAGCACAAAAAAACCATTAAACAGTCAGGTAATAATTGCTAGATCTACTCGCCTAATGATGCTTATTAAAAATAATAAAGCATAATCGAGTTTCAAAAGTCTCCTGTAAGATAAAGCTAAAAAATCTTTAAGAAAATATTATTAACAATTCATAAAGTAAAGAAAATTAGCTCGAAACTGGACCCTCAAGGGGGCATCACTGATCTTTGGAGACCCTCCTCTTGGGTTCTTCGGTTTCTTCGGTTTCTTCGGCTGCTGCTTCGACTGCTGCTTCGACTGCTGCTGTTTCTTTATCTCGAAAAGAATTCGTTTGATATTAGCGCTCTGGTATCGCCCTGTGCTGCTTCATATATCAAAAATTATTATGACGATTTTATGCGTTCGAAATGTCGTCTCATTATTAAACAAAAAAGCCAAGCGAAAAAGGTTCGGAGAAGAAAGGGAAGACAGAGATGGACTGAGCGTCGCAGGGATTGTGTTCTTCTTTTGTGTTATTAATTTTTTTGTTGTTGTTGTTGCTGTTGCTGCTCGGAAGCTTGCATAGAAAAATGAAGAAAAAACAACAACAAAAATAATAATAAATGATGAAGAAGCCGCGAAGGGGATTGTCAAAGAAAAATAAAACGAAATTAATTATGCATATGTGGCCCAAGACAAGCAAGCCAATTTGTAGGCTCATTGCCAAAATGCCGAAAATACAAAACGAAATATAACTTCAAATCGGACACGAACAATAATAAATGAGAAAACATAAACAGTGGTGCCTTGAGCAGGCATTAAATAATGTTGGGAAAACTAATGTTTTTAATTAATAAAAATAATAAAAATAATGATAATAATAATATAAATTTGGAAATATCCGGAGGCACTCAAAAGAACTTAATTTATTTTATAAATTAAAGTTTTCCATAACATTACATTGAAACGCAATCAGTAATTATTTTTCGGACCTCTGTCTGAATTCATACTTGAGAATTACAAGTAAAAAGTCTGCATTAGCTTTTATTTTCATAAAATCCTATGGCAGAAATGTACATTTTTTTAATAACAATCAATTGACAAGACAATTTAAGTAAATATCTAAAAATGAGCAAAAATAATACCAAAAAAATGTAATAAATTTCTTTTAGCAAAAAATCAAAGTATCTAGTGGCTTAAAACTAAAAAAAAACTACCCAATCCCGTACCACTGTAGCACCTGAAAAGGTTTACAAAAAACCAGAAGAGAACCACAACATTGTTTGGGTTTTTTTTTCATATTTTTTTGATTATTTCATTCCATATTTCTGAGTTAAAAAACTTTTTTTATTGGTTTCCATACGGTCGAAAAAAAAAAAAAAGGAAAAGAAGAAAACTTTAAAGTTTCAACTGAGATACTTTTTTTTATTATTATTACTATTTTCATTCCTTTTTTTTGATGGTGGGGCATAGCTTTTGTGAGCTCGTTGACGTCATAAAAATTTCCTTCATAGCCGCATACCGGAAATGCCTACACAATACCGCCACCAAAAAAAAATAAAAAGACAAACAAAATGAAAAAAGGCAGACAAAAAATCAGAATATAACAGATACAAAGATACATAGATATGTAGATACGTAGATACGGAGCTACAGATTTCGTTCGCTCGGCTCGGACGCTCTTGTGTTATTGTTGGAAATTGAAAATTCGAATTGAAAATTTCCCCGCCGTTATTTACAGTTGAACGTTTTTGGCCGCCGCACTCTCATCGATGGGGAGAAGGACGGGGGAGGGGCAGGCGAATGAGAGGCGGGCCCACGGGGCGTATGCGCAATTTCCATCAAAGTTTAACGAACGCGTTTTCATTTCGAGTCCTGGCGAAAGAAAACAAAAACGATTTATTTGTGCATTATAACATTGTATCAAAATAGTTTGCACTGCAGCTGAAAATTAAATATTAAATCGTTTCTACACGGCAGAGCTTTAAAATATATTTAAAATGCACATTAAAATGATGAGTACTTTTTTTTAGGAACATAAACAAGTGATTTGACAGCCTAAATATGCTTTAATATGAATAATATAATGAAAAAATAGTTAATTTGCTTCTAAATTTTAAAGAAACTTAAATTATTCTGAAATTTTTGGATTTATAGCAGGTAATTAATGCTTAGAAGAGACAATAATTTATAAAGCCCACAAAAATTAACTAATTTTGGGAAACCGAAGTTTTGATATGGAAAATTATCGTAACTAAGCCAAAAATGCATTAATTTTCAATCGGAAAACTTTATTATTCTAGTTTTCGTTAGTTTAACAAATCTGCATAATGAATTTGAAATTTTCAAAATCCAAACATGCAATTTCGACTCCTTCACTGCGTTATAAACTCCAGACTGCAATAATAATACCTTGCAAGAATATAAAAATATATACAAATATAAACCCAAAATTCTAAAACAAAAAACACGAACAAATCAAATCTCTCCCATTTAATATTTTCGATTTATTGCCTGAAACATGAAAAGTTTTCTAGCCATAATGACGACACTTCCAGTCTTTTAACCCACAAAAGTTCGGTGGCAGGTGTGACCACCGTCAAGGCCCAGCGGCTGATTCCAGTCTCTCCTCCTCCTCCCCGCTTTTCCACGGAAAATCCGCCGTCTTTGAGGCAACTTGAGTCGCTGCAGCAACAATGAGCGCGTTGTCAATCAACCATTTTTCTTCTCCTCTCGTTTTCTGGGCTTAAAAACCGAATGCTGACAAAACACCAACAACAACAACAACAACAACAACAATTGGGCCATAACAAGGCGAGTATAATAACAACGAACAACGAACAATGGCCAGTGGACAGATTGCCTTATGGGGCGAAATTCAGTTAAGTCCCCCCCGCCCCTCCCCCGGCTAAATCAAATCGAATCAAATCGAAATGTTGTCAATGCGCGCCGAGAATTTCCCAAACTCGAATAACATTTTCTGTGTTTTTTTTATTATTATTACTATTATCGGGAGGGCGAGTGGGGATAAAGATATATATATATATATATATTTATATAATAGAATATTTTCCAGGAATGCTGAGAACCGAGTTCGTTCGAGTTGCTTTTGAGTTGTGCAAGCAATCTTTGATTGACACTATTTGTGTGTGCAGATTGAAGTTTGAAGACAGCCGAACCAAATTTCGTTACTATTCTGCCTACACACAAGTGCACTGAGAAAAAACTAGCAGTTCTTTGACTGAATTGGGAAAATATGAAAAATATCATGATGTTAACGATTTATAATTATTTTACAAGCAAAAAGTCTTAAGACTTGGAAAACAATATAAAGCGTTATTATTTTTACTTTTATTACATTTATTTTAAATATATAATTATTTATGTGCCCCACTTTTCTCCCAGTGCCTTGTGGGATGCACTACATGAGAAAGTAATTGTTGTTTTGCTCGACTTGAAATTGATTTTTACTTTCTTTCATCAACGGTGGCATTACCGACATTACCTGTCCAACCTATGTTTGGTTTTAACCTTTCAATTTTCCGCCACAAGTTGTTTCAACGGAGGACCGAAAAACTAGATCAATCGCATTACACTGAAAGAAATGAAAAGGAGCAGAGATATGAGTAAATTTTTATATTATTTAAAAGTATAATTTATAAGAATAATTGAGTAAAACCATGATGAGGCTTAAGACTTCAGTCCAAAGAGAGCAACTGAGAGAAGGAGTTATTTCTCACCCCATAAATCATATATATTCTTGATCGGCATCAGCAGCCGAATCAATTTAGGCATTTACAAAATTTTTTAACATTTTTCAAAGGGATTACTTCATTAAAATTCTAAAATTTTCAAAATGATGTATCCTTCGATTAGCTAATAATATCGAAATTTATTTGAGACATTTATAAAAATTATACCTATATTTTCTCTCTCATTTTTATTTTATAATTTTCTTTCCGTGTTTTTAAGATAGAATCCCGGCTTTCTTCCTCCCCCTCCTTCGAGTCTATCCCTGTCTTTCGGTGTGAGAATTGGCCTACTGTTTTGGGAAAAGATGATGTCTTCATTCTCCGGCCGATGATCATTGCCGGGATAATCCTTCCCTTCCCCCATTGTTCATTTCCATTTTCCTCGGCTCTTGTTCTTCTGATCTCGTTCCCATTGGGTCTGCCTGTGCTCCCGTCCTCTCCCTCTCTCTCAATTCCCAATTCTCCGGGGCTAAGCCGCCGGCGAGCGCAACTCCTCGAGCTGAAAATTGGGTCTCCTTACCGGAGAGGCGACCCTTTTCTTCCCGATGTCCAAACAATGGGAGCGTTGAAAGCGACTTTGGCATATTGAGATGAATTGTTGTCGCTGCCTGATCCCCGCCTGCATTTTCCATTTACCATTTTCCGGAAAAACGCATACTCAAATTGTATTCTCTTTCATCTCTCGTCTTTCTTTTTTCTTTTCTTTTGTGTGTTTGGAAAATCTCCTTGCGAAGATCGAATTTCTGGAGCTAGATCTCGGGGCCCTGATCTTCGCCCAATTAGCCCGGCCAACGCCCCTGGCCAATTAAATGGGTATTCTGGCTGCCAGAAGTCGGGAATTCGAATTGCAAATTGTTTTCGGGGAGAGTCGGGGAGTGTCTGGGGTTAAAGATCAGGTCACTGATTGCTCCGACCTGACCTGACTTTTGGCACATTCCCGGTTGAAGGAATCTTTTTTGGCAAGAGGGAGCTCTCCACATTGCAAGTTAGATTTATATCTGGATCTGAATCCGATAAATGCTGTGGATTATCCTTAACTAAATCCTTAATTGGTGGAGCGTGCTATGAAGGATTCTAGTAAAGAGAAACCGCAAAAAGGGAAATTAACTTGTGAGTCTGTCTAGATCGTTTCGTCTGGTGATGGAGTCCAAATTAATAGACATTCTGGGGGTCAAGCCGAAGTGCCGCACCTACACAAGTGTCGTGGCTACCGAAAAAAAACCTTCCAATCTTTCAATTCTCCCCTTTATTTTTATTATTTTTATGTTTCCCTAATTTGACCCAGCTTATCCAAGGCGTTGTCATTGCTGTTATATATATACATATATATCTACATACATTCATACATATATTTATGTACTTATTTGTTTCTTCTTCTTGTGTTGTTTTCCCTTGTTTGTTCGTCGTCAGTTTGCGGCCTTTCAGATCTTCTTCTTCTTCTTCTTCTGCTTCTGCTGCCCATTGGTCTCGCTTATTCCTCTTCTTCTTCTTCTTGCTCTTCTTCTTCTTCTTCCTTTTCCACATGTCACCGCAGCGCAGAAGTGAAAAGAAAAACCAAAAAACCAAAAAACCAAAAGCCAAAAACCAAAAAACCAGAAGCGTAACGAAATAGATCGAACCCAACACCGAAAATCATAAATTAACAAGTAAGAAAGCTCGAGCATACTCGACTCTGAGATACCCTGTAAATAAAGCTTTGAGGCTGTAAAAATTATTACTAAGAAATATTATTAAAAAAAGGAAAAAAAAAGGTAAATGGAATTTAGCTAAGCTTACAAACATTTGATAAAATAGATATATGTATATGTAGAAAAACAGACGGACTGACGAACAACCAGACGGACACAAACGGACATAGACCAACAGACCAGTCTGAATAATATGATCAGTGATCATTAATAGAAGATCAAGTGGTCTAAATATATAATTATACTTTTTAAATATTCTCTCGGCTCTTTTTTATTTAATATATTATTATATATATTGTATAATTATGTTTCCTGCTTGTCACAAATACATAAATACCCTTGCTAGCCATTGGCATCGGACATAAAAATACATATGAAACATACATACATCAATATTTGTATGTATTTGGGAGAAAACCGAAACGCAGCTCAGCACGTAATTAGAAATGGTGACGGCTACGGGGGTGGTGAGGTGGGGGAGGACGAGAGTATGAGAGGATGGGAGAATGAGAGGGAGGTGAGCGAGCATATTGGATCTCCCGTGCGATTGAGCTCTCTGTTGTTATTGTTGTTGCCATTTTCTTTTTTTTTTAATTTTTTTTGGGCGTGTTGCCCCGAACAAATTTGTTAAGAGCTCCAACTGAGCGAGCGGCTCCTTTTTAGTGCCGGGGGATCCGAGATCCCATCCAACTCCAACTCCGAGCCCGATCCCAATCCGTCCTTGCACCTGGTTCTGCTTTGGTTTGAGCAAAACGGAGAAATACTCTGTAAACAGGTGGGGTACCATTCCCTCAGTTATTTAATAATATTTCTTAATATTTTAAAAATATATTATGTATTAAAATATTCTATATAAATATATATAATTATTACAATGTTAAGCAATAATTTATGCCGAAAAATATTGTGTATAGGAAAAAAGAGAATAATTGAGATTTTCAAATGTCAAATGTATATTTCTTAAAAGTGGTAAATTTTATGAGATTTCAATAATCAGGCAACAATATTATATATTTTGAGATTATTAGAAAGTATGTAATGTGAATATTTTATATTATTAATTATTACAATTTCCTTTATTATAAAATATTTATTTAATACCTAAAATAGAGTATCTATAAGTCATGCAGAAAAAAGCATACCTTCTCCTGCTTTTGGTATGCAAATTTTTGGAGAGTGGAGAGAACGGAGGGGCATATTGGAATCGTCATGGAAATGGGAATGGGTAGCGGGGGGTCAGCTGGAATGTGCATAAATTTAGCGAGTGTATTTGCCGAGGCAGCCAGCAGCTCCCATAAAATTATGAGCAACTGCAGCGAAAAGGGAGCGACACAGAGAGGGAACGTTCAGCTCCATCACAGGTCCACAGCTCCACAGCTCCTCCACGCGGATCCTCATCCCCAAGGAGGGGGCACAAGGCTGTGCATTCTTTCAAATTATATATGCGATCATTAAATGTCTTCGACAAAAATGAGCATAAAAATCGCACGCGGCCCCAAATGAAAATAAATTAAAGCAAAGCGTAAAAAGGTAAAGCGCGAAGAAAAAAGATATTACGAAATTATGAGGGTGGTGCTTGGAAGTGATACGAATTTATTGATACCCTATAATGGGAAGTCTTTTACAAACTATATTTTATATGGGATATATGTTGAGGGGATGGAGTCTCTTTTAAATCAAATATTTTGCCTAATAAACTTTCCTTCAATCTTGGGTTTTAAAAACAAAGACTTATTTAGTACATAATAATAATAAATAATAATAATATTCTTTATACATTTTAAATATATTTTACTCCCCGAATACCTTAAATTCAAATCCCATAAATCCCGAATCCAATTCCGTGATTCCTCACCACAAGGTTCTATTCGTGTTTTTAGTCTTTTTTATTATTTTGTATTATTTTTTATTAAAGGTTTTTATTTTTATTTTTATTTTTTTACCAGCTGGACAACTCTGTGCCCTCCAATGGGATTCGCTTGATCGTTTCGCTGGGTGTGTTGGGATCGAAATTGTTATTGGAATCAAAGGGGGACCCACATCAAGGCGACCCGCCATTATCTATCTCTCCCTCTCTCAATCCCTCTCTCCGCCACTGTTTGGTGACTCATCTCATCGGTGGTCAAGTTGTCCGCGATTTCTGGCTCGGATTCGGGATCCATATGCATATTCATATGCACATATTCGTTTGCACTGCTGATTTCGATTCTTCGGGCGGCATTCAGAAGCAAATAAGTCACGTGAATAAGATTTCCCGCATAATAAATTATGGCCGGGCCGAGGAGCTTAAAGAATGCGCTTCTGTGAAGTGCAGAGCAGGCCCCGAAAAAAAAATATATATACATATCGGGGGGAATGGGGACGGGGAACAGAGATTTGAAAGCAGAGAATCGGGCACTGAGAAACTGGCCACTGGTCACTTGGGATTTGAAAACTGGGAAGCTGGGAAGCTGGTAACGAAAAGCGGGCCACATTATTGTGACCCGTAAATGATACAAAAATTGTGTATCATTAATAAGCGGCACAGCATGTCATCCATATAGAAGGGGCTGGGAAAATGCACTGAAAGGGATACTTTTAATATGATAATATTTCATATTATATGGGTTTATTATCTTTGAAGCAAAGTAACTATCTTAAATGAACTCGTAAGCTAAAAAAATATGTAGAAATCATATATATTTTTCCTTTATCTACCAACATACCAAAATTCAAATCATTTAAGGAAATATTACGATGTCAAGACCACATTTAGCTGCTCCCCAAAGTACAACCTGTGCGCAGCACAAGTAAATTTCTTAAAGAACTTATATATTATCCTTATATTTACCCACATACCAAATTTCACATCATTCATTCAAACATTATGATCTCTACACCTCATTTAGTTGCTCACCAAAATACAACCTGTGCGCAGCAGAGCCTAATAAAAGTGTTTATTCCTTTAGGAACTTATATATTATAGTTATATTTACTCACATACCAAATTTCAAATCATTTAATCAAATATTACGATCCCAAACTGCTCACCAAAATACAACCTGTGCTCAGGAAAACATAAAGAAAGAGTTCCTCCCTCAAATAACTTATATATTATACTTATATCTACCCACATACCAAATTTTATATCACTCAATGAAATATTACGATTTCTAGACCATATTTAGTTGCTCACCAAACATAAAGAAAGAGTTCCTCCCTCAAAGAACTTGTATATTATACTTATATCTACCCACATACCAAATTTCACATCACTCAATTAATTATTACGATTTCTAGACCACATATAGTTGCTCCCCAAAATATTACCCAGAAAATATGCATTTCTCTCTGTGTAAGGGCAGCGCGAGACACTTGCCACCAGACCAGCCGCTCGTGTGGCGTTGGCTAAAGTTGGAGAAAATCCCCAAAGTTCGGGTCGCGACTAAAAGTTCCAACTGCAGACAGGCCGGGACCGGCGACCGGTTGCTGCAGCTTGCCTCCAACCTCTCGGATAAGACGATGGCTTCCCCCCCGCGCAACCTGCTGCGGCTGTTGCTGCTGCTGCCTTTTTTTCTTATAGCTGCGCCCAGGGTGGTCGCCCTCAAGTTGGCCAGAAATCGGTAGTCAGTTGGCCAAAACGATGGGGGAGAGTCTCTGGAACAGCATCTGTTTTACTTCTGTCCAACTTGATTGATTTCCCGGAGAGGAGGAGCTATTCGGTTTAATGATTTGTTTAATGTTAACCAGGGGGTCGGGGTCACGGGGTTAGAACAGGGGTTCGATTTGGGGTTTCGGTTGAGATTTCCCAGCTTAAGCTGGGAAAATGTTGGAAATCCATCAATTAAAGGCTGTTCAGGTCAAGATTAATACACAGAGCCCTGAAGTTTTGATAAGCCTCAAAAGTGGACATTATCTGACACAAAGATCATATAAAGAATCTGCTTTTGTCTCTATATTAAAATATAAATTCTAAATTGTATATAGGAAAAGGAAATATACCTTGAATGACAATAAGTTATAGTTATATCTCGATTTTTAAATATATATATAAACTTATGTAGAACTTACTTGTGTTTAGCTTTATTTTTGATACTTTTTCAGTTTTCCTTTAATTTCCATTATTAATTTCCACGATCTGCGGGGAATTCCCAGCTATATGTATTATTCCCTTAGATCTTTCGGGGAATTAGATTCGCGGACCACCCACCTGTAAGTGCTCACCTCGGGGCATCCTCATCCTCATCCTCATCGCATCAAAGATTGTCCAATATCCGGTCAACTTCCGCAAGGAGTCCTGCCCTCGTCCTGTCATCGAGTGTTTTGGCCGCATTTTGCACAAAGAATCGAAACATTTCCCAGCCACCGACCGCACAGTAGCCACACTGAGAGAAATAAGGATAAGAAAGAACTTCAAATTAAGAAAAATTATTTGCTTAAGCTATTTTCCTAAAACAAACAAATAATCCTTGGAGAATATTTAAGGTTTTCCATGGTTATCATAACTATATTGTTTTGTATTTATTTATTTTATTAAATGCAAAATTGCATAAGAAGTTGCACTACTTATTTTTTGCTGTGCAGAATTTGGAAACTGCTACCGGAATCGGACTTTGAGTCTCGGACTCGGATTGGGATCGGGAACGGGAATGGACTCCTTTAATGGACCATCGAGGCCGGACAAAGAGCGGTGACATTTAGAGGCGAGAACTTCCTGTTTTCCCGCGGGGTTTCCTCCTTGGGTTTTCCTTGGGTTTCCCTCTCGCCTCGCCTTTGCCCTTGCCTTGGCCTTTGTCCCCTTGATGCTACCTTGATAATTGGTTGGTAATGGCTAATTTATGGGGCCCCGGGATGCACCTGATTCGATGTGAGTGACCTTTGACACACGCAGGAGTGGGGGCGGGGAAAGCCCGCAGGGGCGATCGAAGACCAGTTGCAGCCGCGCAATTGTTCACAGTTGACAGCGGCACATAAATTACTCGACATAATGAATCGATCGCCACTCTCGGACCCTCGGAAAAACCATTTACAGCAGCAGCATCAGCAGCCGCAGCCCCTCCCCGATTTTCCCCCATCTACAGCGGCCCACCTTTTTTTATTTTAATTTTTTTCTGCCTTCGTCTTGGGCATTTGGAAAATTAGAAAAATGAATTAGTGATCAGTTCAAGCGGCAGGCCATAAAAAAGTGATCGGGAGCAGGAAATGAAAGGTGATTTCGAACTTGGAGATGCCCAGGAATTGGAATATTGGAAATATATCAATAAAAATAGATAGATTTATTTTTAAAAGAAATTTTTGTTTAATGAGTAAATATAATAAATAAATCAAATCACAAGTTAATGTAAAAAGAAGCAAAAAAAAACTATAAAATGCAGCTGTTCAAGATTGTTTACTTAATAATTTCTAGTGCAATGTAGCTATTTATTTAAATGTTTATACCTCAGATCCCACAAAAATATTAACCATAAACCGTACACCTTTCCAACACCTTAAAGGACTCTCTCTGTTAGTTATTTTTTATAGGGTATCCCCCTGCCCCCCACTGACTTCTGGCCACATTTTTCCGTTTCGTTCATAAAAAAGTTTTCAATAAAAAAGAGGGGAAAACAGTTGAATCAAGCTGAAAAAAAACAGTCGCAACCGTTGAACGCATTTTTCCATAGTCAACAATTTTTCCCGTCGAATTCCCCAATTTTTAATTCATTAATGCAAACGATGCGCAGCAAAAGAATAAAGTACACAGAAAGAAAAAAGAGTAGAACAAATTTGTATGAAATATAAAGTTATTTAAATATTAAATTAAATAAGAAACAAGTTCATTGTTATTAATTTATATTTAACTCTTTACTTTTTTGTTATATTTAATTTTTACTAAGACATAAGCTTCGAGTTTCGTTGAGTGTAAATGCAGTGAGAGCAGCACTGGAAGACTGCACGAGAGAGTGAGGGATAGAGGTGAGAGTGAAAGGTGGGGAGAGCGGATAGAATGATCACCTTCCCCCCTCCCACCGCCCTTTTCTTCGCCACCTTCTCTTGCCCTACTCTCTTTCCTCGGCTCCTCTTTTGGTCTGACTTTCGTCGGTAGCCGGAGTTCGATGTGTGTTTAATATCCGTTTTATTGCCATTGAATTAGTGGCCTTTGTCAGCATTTAGGGATCTTAATTTATATGGAAGTCGGGGGTTGAAGAGGAAGAGCGTGACTCCATAACGAGCCACGACTTCCCCCGCTTGTCCCCTTTTTTTTCTCCCTTTGCGACCTCTGGCAGATGCAAAAGGTCAGACACACACGCGCACCTACACGCACACACACACACACGCACACTAATCCGAAATGATGGCCGCTCTGCCCAGACTAACTGTCGTCGTTGTCGTCCTCCGCGGCAATTATAGTTGTTTTTGTTGCCGCTCATAAAAAAGGCAAGGCAACGGCAACAATGATGACGAGAAGCAGAGGGCAAAAAAAAGGGCAGAAGGAGAGACAGCCGCCAATAACAGTAGCTGTTAGCGGTTCCAGTGCAGCTTCCACGAAGAGAACAGATCAGAAGGGTACAATAATATTTAAAAATTATCGATTATTATCGATGCTTCATTGGAAAAATTCCGCTAGTTTAACAATTCAAAGATGTTACACAACTTTTAATTTTTCTGACATAATTTCATAAGCTCTTATGAATTGATTTCCAGTTGTTTAACAACAATAGAATCCAAACAAAAACAGCAAAACAGAAGCTGTAACTCAAGTGAAAGGAAAACCGCCCAAAAGGAAAAAGTATTAAGCGGTATAAGTACAAAAAAAGAACAGGTAACATATTTACAGGTAAGCAGTAATAAGAAAATTAAAGAATATTTTTCAATAAAAAAAACTCTTAATTTTAAGTTGCAATCAATTATAATAAAATAATACATTTATTTAATACTTATATTAATATCAATTTCAAAGAGATCTTCTGTTTTAACAAAGTAGCAAATAGGAAAATTCTTTAGGAAAGAGGAGGAAGAAGTCAAGGCAGCTGAGCGAGAGCGCGTCGTGCAAAAAACAAAACACAAAAAACGGAAACGCCGATTTAAAAAAAAAAAAAAAAAAAAACGCACAAAAAAGAACATGAAGCCTAGGGGAAGAGGAACGGAGCGGGGGTGCCGGACCCATGAGGTATCAGGACGAAGGACACAGGATACATGCGTGCCCAAAGTGATTTTTCCTGATGCAATTTTTTTGTTAGCCAAGAAGCGGAAGCTATAAAAAATGAGAGGCACAAACTGCAGCGGGTTTTCCAGCGACGGTAGGTGGGGGGTTAAGGACTCGCAGATGTCCAGCGATTTGTATTAGTGACGCTTGATAGAATTCCCATAAATATCATTCGAAAAGGAAGCTTGCTAAAAAAAACTAAAGGGAGCTGGGCAATACTCGAATCTCTTATTGGATCGTGTTTACTGCACAGATAAGAGCGGGAAGTTTTTGGGAAGTAGTCAGCTCTCTTATTAACAACTCTCTTATCAAAATTTTAGCGCAACAATGCTAGATGCAATGCGCGAATAAAAGGGCGAGCCCGCTCAGTAAAAAATTGTTAATGAAGTGGGGGCAAGGCCGGGAAAAGCCCCAAAACGTATGCCGGGCCGCTCTCGTTCTTTTTTTTTTGTACAATATGTACATGTGTTTGTAGCCAAGATCAGTGCGTTGTTTCTGCTAATTTTGTTATTGTTTTTATTTAAGTGCACGTAAAATAAATTTGAGTTAAATGTTAAGAATGTGCTAGTTAATTTTGTTGTTTTTTTGTTATGTGCTAGTTAAATAAATTTAAGGAAAATATATTAGAATGTGTGTTCTTTTACGCATTAATTCGCCGTTGGGATCTGCAGCAACAACGTAAACGAGTGTGTGAAAGATAACTCTTTTCTCTTATCTTTGTATTTATTCTTTCTCCGCTCTTGCATTTAATCTCTTGTTCTTGAATATTTATTGAGTTAGTCCCCTTAGTGATTTTGTGCTCTCCCTGGAAAGTGTAAAAGAGCGAGAGAGCCACTTGTAAAATATCCTCTCTTGTGGTTGTTAATTTTGACATTTGGAATGCTGCCCATATTTGCCCTTTTTTTTAGACAATTTGTAAATGTAAATGTGGTTATTTAAATGGTTGTTTTTTAATTTCTGTTGCTCAGTATGCAATTTAAAGTCCTCTTAATTATATAGACTCCGTATCAGTATAATTATACTATCGTCTCAATATCTGGTAGCATCTCTCCTCCATTCATGATTTTCGCATTGGCGTTCCCCGTCAATGAATCCATAATCGCGCACGGCTACCTCCTCCTCGGATCCATTCATCCGATTCGATTCGATTTCCATTCGCTTGGCCAAATCAAATCAACTCAGAGCGAGGCATCTGCAGGGAGTGAGTGCATCCCCGGTGACGTTCCAAAGATCAACTACCGCAATCGATCTGGCGAATTAAATTGCCTCAACTTTGGGTGCCATCGCCGGAGGCGGAGGAGATACCATTCCAGAGATTCGGGAACTCGAACTCGAACTCGGACTCGGACTCAAACTCGACGTTTCCAGATCATCGCTTTCAATTTGTATCAAATATCTTCAAAGGACTTCGACTTTGACGGGGCCTCGATGATGCTGATGCTCTCCGTCTCTCGGCTCCCGTCTTTTCTCCCGTTTTCCCTTTGTCTGGCCGGAGAACCAAATAAAGGACTCCGGACGAGAGGCACTCACTCGTGCATTTATTTGATGATTGCCTCTCTCACATCCAAATTTCCTTTATCTTTTGTATATTTTTTATTGTGTATATTCTTTATTTTTTTTGTGCTTTGTGTTCTCTTTTTGATTTTTGTTTTCCGCCGCGCTCCCTCGGCGAGATTTGCGAGCTCCGCTAAATTGCATTCTGAACGCCCGAGCTGCATTAAGTCAGAAGTCGATCAAGTGTGGACGATGCGCTCCGCAGATGCATCTGTAGGTGGCCGCGAGGACAGTGCGTTTCGTGGCAGTAAGAGCTGTAAATCAGTATATTATTTTTGTATGTTCCATGTATTCCTTGCTCTTAAACACTTACTTTACCAATAAAGGTTTCAATTTTTACTTTTACAAAGTGTAGCTACTGTTGTGAAACGAAGTTTGCGGCTTATGCAACCCAGAAAAAATAAGTAAAAATGAAAATGAAAATAAATAGAAATGGAAATAGAAATAGAAATGGAATAAAAGTGACAGAAAAATAAAGAGAAGAAATTCCTTTGGCAGCTTCGTTTCATTGCCATTTGTTTGGTACTTTCCAGTCTTCTCTGCTCTCTCTATTTCTCTCTCTCTCTTTTTTTTGTTGGATTTGTACCTATTTTTAGCCATTTTCGGCATTGTGTTTTGTCCCGAAAAACATTCGAGTGGAAATCCTTTATTGAGTGCGATATTATTCCTATTCCTATTCCCATATTCTCCGGCCACGGGCGCCATCTCTTTCGCACTGCGAAATTTTCGAAAATACTATTTTTGTTTGTTGCATTTAGCATGCAAAATTTATTTTCAGTCCCGGCTGTCCCATTGTTCCATCGCGTCCACCGTCCATGGGTCCATTGTCCTGGCCGGGCACCGAGTGTCCTAGCTCGGCTTCTGTTTCTATTACTACTTGTGTGTTGTGTGGCCTTTGTTTCGGCGTCCTTTCAATTGCATTTTGCCACAGCAATTTGCATGGCCCTATCCTAGAACATATACATCCTACACTGGGCATAAAAATCGGGCTTATAACATCATGAAATATCTCTTGAAAACTGTTTCTCATTAACAAATAAATATATGTTCATTTGAACAGAATGTTTCCTAAAAGAATATATATTATTGTTTAGAAATACTCCTTTTTCTACCGAAGTGTAGTATGTTATATCCTTTGTACATATCCACACACGTTGCCATTCGTATTTTGGCCATTGTCCATCCATTTTGGCAATCACATCATCATCATCAACGGGAAACCGCTCGGGGTGGGGGGGGGGAATTGTGTTTTTGGGAAATTTGTCTGGATCGATGTCGGAGAATTATGGCTCGCTAATGGTGACAGAGGTGAGTCAGTCGCTTGAGGACCAAATATTTGGACGATACTAAGCCAAGGAAGCCATTTTTAAGGGATATTAAACACCTGAAAATGATGGGGAACGAAGGATATGGGAAATCATTTACAATTTGATTTTGGATCATTTTTGCAATTATTTCGCAAATTTTATTTAAAAGATTATTTATATCCTTATTTCTTTTTTTCTTTATTATTAAAAAATATTTTATGTATCCTCTAGTTAAAGTACAATAAATATACGTTTAAATGCAAGTTAAAAAAGATTTTGTGCATTCTTAAATAATATAAATATAAGACCAAAAATCTTAATATAAGTCTTAAAATTCTGGAATTACGAGATTGTAAGCTTGTAGGTTAAGAAATAAATAACTAGATTATGTCTACATTAGTTTCTTAATTACAAAATTCTTATTTGAAAGGGAAATGTATGGGATTCTATTTTAATAGTTTTAGCTTTATCTTTATTTTATTTTCAATTAATAAATATGTTTAACAAAAATAAGAGACATCTAAAAAAACCAGGCTATGGAATGTAATTAAAATAACTAAACAAAATCTGTTTGAAATTCAAGTAAATTCATTAGAATTTCAATTATGTAGTACGTATCTTTGTACATATATGGAAAATTACTCTATTTGTTCTATTACAAGCTTAAGATATAGTCGTAAAATATTTAAACTCGATCTGAGTACTTAAAGATGGATTTTGAACGTTTCAGGAATATAACTTAGTGCACAAATTCACATAAAGAAAGAGAGGTAGAAAAGGATAAAGGAATAACTAAATCGACTCGTCTGATGATGCTGCTTGATTATTGCCATGAATATTATAATTATATAAAAATATTAGACAGTGTAATGTAATGTTACTTATAATAAAGTAATCTTCTAATCAGTATTTATATTTTTTTATTTTTTTTTTTATTTGTTATTTCTTTATATTATTTTATATTTATATTTTTATAATTCTACATATTATTATTATTATATATTTTATTATTAATATATGTAGTATTTTAACTATTATAATTACGCTTTAGTTCTTTAATTACATAACAACCGAAAATATGTAACTAACAAGGAAAAAACCAAACAACAACAACAAATACCAATATGAAATATATGTACTTTCACACACACACACACACACACACACGCTCATAAAGTGCGCTTATTTTATGGCCGGCAAATCAATCAACTTTATTAATTACAAGTAATTAAAGTTTAATTAACAGCCAGCCAGCGTTGTGCCTCCTCTTCTTGCCTTTGTTTCAAGGTTGCACATGTGTGCGTGTGTACGTGTGTAGATGTGTGTGTGCGTGGAAATAAATGCAAATATTTATTTGCCATTTAACTGCCCCAAAAGTCACGGGAGAGAAAATGAGGCTGCCAAGGGAGAGTGGAGGAAGAGAAAGAGAAGTGGGAGCACCGAACAAAATGGTGGCAAAAGTAGTGCAATTTGTGTGTTTTGCTGCAAATTGTTGTTGCTGCTGCTGTTGCGATTTTGTTTGTCTGTTTAATTAAAGCAATATGTGGCCTGCAGGAATGTTGGGTTAATTGACTCATCACTTATACGACAAACGAAGCACAAACAAGCAAACAAACAAACAAACAAGCAAGCAGCCACACACAGGCACACACACATCAACAAAATGGGGAAAAGCAGCAGCAGCAGCAGAAGAAGAAGAAGAAGCAGCAGAAGCAGTGGAAGAATTTGGACATTTTGAAAACGCCCGCTTGCCTTATATATATACTTATAGCTCGTAGCCAATAGTTGCCGTGGAACCCATTTGTGGATCGCATCCCACTGTATTCAGCTATTTGAAATTGTCATAAAAATTTGATACGGGGTTCCTCCCGACCACCCCCTGGCGTTTTTTTCCCAGCGTCCGTTGAAAAGCAGCAGAAAAATACATAAATAAAAAATAAAATAACGCAAAAAATTAACTGAGAACACTCGCTTTTTGCTCTTCTTGTTTTTGTTCTCCTTGAAATGTCATATATCTGTCCCGTTCTGGCGCTTAGCGAATATATATTTGTTTCATTCGTGTGATATGGTGAGATGGCTATGTGGCGTCTTGCAACTATCTCATGTGCGGGGGCGTGGCTAAATAGTGGGTACAGTTTTTGGTTACCAGAAGGTGGCGCCATCTAGTGGAATTCAGAGGAACTTTAAAGCATCAATAAATCGTGTTTTTTTTGTATAATTTATTGTTTTTCTTATTTTTAATTAATAGTACAACACTAATTCGTTCCGTTTTTATTTCTTATTATTTTACCAAGGGAATGTTTAAGCAGTTGGCGCCATCTGTCGGAGAAACATACACTTCTAAGTTACACAAAATAAAGCTAGATGGCGTTGACTTTGGTAAAAAAAAGTAAGAAGATTAAATAATTTAGTTTTAAAAATAGGTATGACTTTATTTAGTAACTTATTATGTAGAATTTTAATTAAATTATCAGATTTATTATGAGTATTGAGTATTAGTTAAGCATTTGCCTTATTTTAATAAGTCTTAAACATTTACAAAACTTTCACAAAATTGGGTTACAATTTTTAAAGTCTTTTGCTCAATACTTTATTAGCAATAAATTCAGACTTTAAAGGCGAATTCAAATATATTTATCATCACGAAATCTTAGATATAAGCTTTCTTTTAATCGATATTTATCGATATTTGTATCTTTATCGCTGAAACAGCTGTTTACAATCGCAGCAACACTTTCGTTTTGTTTTTATGCAAATTTCGTTTTGTTGTGCTTTTAAATCATTAATTTAAGATGGAACAAGATCTGACTCGTTCGGATATTTTAGATTATCTTAAAAGGGTAAGGATTCGGTTTCCTTGGAACTTGCATCAGAGAAATCCAATTAATTTCCTTGCTTTCTTAGCGTCACCTCCAAATGATCCACTTTGAGGCCTTGTCCGACGTTCAGCTGGAGAAGATCTATCAGGAGTTTGCTGTGCCGCAACCGCAGAGGCAGCCCCGCATGCGCTCCACCCTTCCTCCTCCCCCTCCCCCTCCGATGGGCGCCCAAGTGGAGCAGCTGGCGCAGCGCATCAAGAACACGTCCATGCTGGGTCAGAAGCGACCGCTTTCGGCGGAGCAAGCCGGCTCCGACTACAAGGTCAAGCAAATCAAGATGGACCTCGACTGACCCCTTGCCAGCGATAAGCTCGAGCGCTTGCTGTGATTGCCAGTCCAGTCAGAAGCGTAACGTAACCGCCGCAAGATGATGCACCAGCACTTGCTCCTCTTTTCTGTCTGTTGTTGTGCAACACTGGCTCTCGGGGAGGTTCTCCCCCTGGAGCCCGATTTCGACAACTTGCAAGTAAACTTGGGAGTTATAAATTGCAGCTAAGAGTTGCTTATGAACATTATTTCCTTCCCCAGAGCATCCTCCCGCGAGCTTCCAGTCGCAGCGACAAGCTGCAGGTCTTCCAGAGCATCTGGGGCGTCCTGCGATCGGACTTTATCGATGACACGGACAAGGCCAAGGGCCTGTACACGCAGCTGGGCAACTTTATACGCGACGAGATGCCCTGCGTGAGCGGACCGACCGGCCGCTCCGCCTGCGAGCTGCAGCAGGAAGTAAGAAGGCACCTCCGAACGCTCATGTCGCAGCGGCTGGCGAATCTGCTGAATGCGGAGGAGAACCTGCAGTCGTACGGCATGTACATAGCGGCCAGCATTGAGCCGGCGCTGGTGCGTGACATCCTGGTGAGCGCCGTCGAGGACGTGTACTTCCACCGGCCGCTGGACAAGCTGGTGCGCCAGCTGGAGCAACTCTACGCGGACCGCGACGAGGTCAGCTTCAAGATGATGATCGAGGCGCAGTTGGCTTTGTTCTGGCGCTACCAGACCATGCACGACAGCAACGAGTTGTTCCTGTTTAATGTGGCCCGCGTTTCCAACCGGATAGCCACGCACCACATGTACGCCAGCGTGGACGCGGGCCTCCAGAGGCGCATGACTGCTCTGCAGGACAGCCTTCCCTCCGTGCTGCGTCTGCTCTTCGATCCGCAGGGCTTCTGCCTGCTGAGCGGCTCCGACCGGGAGTACCTCTACACGACCATCACGGACGAGTGGAACTACGGGCTGAACGGAAGGCAGGTCTTCGCCTGGCGCCAGGCCAACTACACGGACTCCGCGGGCCAGATCCGCGCCTTTGTCCAGGAGCACAGCGCCGAGCACGAGGCCGTCACGCCGGTGTTCACGCTCCGCGGGGAGCTCTTCAAGTGGTACCTGTACGTGGACCCCGCCGAGGGCAACCGCGTCGGCGCCCTGCGCTCCGGCAGCCCCAGCTCCTCGACCAGCTTCTGGACCATCGGATACGCGGACAGCGTGCTGATCTTCCGCCAGCGCGAGCTCACCATGTGCGTGGCCGAGCAGCACGACGAGGACAGGCGGCGCATCAAGATGCTGCCGGGACAGCTGCACACGCCGCCCTCACCTGCCTGCCAGTGGCAGCCAGTCCATTGTGCAATGTAGCCTCTGGCAGGAGCTCAGAAAAAGCTAGAAAATAATTAAATAATTAAATAAATGTATAAAATTTGGGTTATATATTTCTAAACGTATTTCTTCGGCGTGACTTTGTACATGAACATTTACAGATGAATGGAACAGAAAGACGGGAGAAGAAGGAAACATAAAAGCCAGAAAAGTTATAAACAAAAGAATCAGAACTTAAATCTAAGACAATGTGCAGCCTGGACAGACTATGACTATTTCCTCTGCGAGAAAGGATGGATAGGGAGCTCCAGTTTAATCCAGATACTCATCGTCATCGTCCTCGCTCTCCTCTCTGTCCTGCGGCATAACCGGACCTCGATTGAAGCTGCGCGATTGAGCCGTCGGCACAGTCACTCGATTTCCCGACCACCGTCTGTACTCCAGCGGACGGTAGTGCATGCTGCACTGCAGATACTCCTCGGGATCCTCGTCCTGGGCCGCCTCCAGCGACTCCTCGATGGCCCTTGAATAGTCGTCGATCTCCTCCTCGTGCAGGTGCGGCGCCCCGTTGGCGAACTCCGCAAAGCGCTTCGGCTTGTGCAGCTTCGTGATCAGATCCCACTGCTTGCACTCGGGACTGTTGAGGAACTGCCGCAGCTCGGAGAGGGACTTTGCGGTCACCTCGGCGGTCTGCTGGTAGTACTCCTCCTGGGTGAGCAGGCGCCGCTTCGGCGGGAAGCGGCGGCGGTACGCCCGCTGGCAGTACGCGACCAGCGACCGGGGGAAGTAATAAACCACAAAGGAAACTGCAATCAAAAAGGCCGCCGCGTTCGTGTGCCAGCTGCTGAAGTACACCAAGGCGCCGCCCGTCGCCTGCAGCACCCACATGATGATGTTCTGCGAGCGCGGATTGCGCGGCGGCCCAAAGCGATAGCAAATCTGTGTGAGAACATCAAAAAGATTTAATCAAGAGGCAAGAGACTAAGGGAACTACGCACCAGAAAGGACATCAGTCCGGTGACGATCATGTACCACACCACGTACTCGCGGTAGGTGAGCAGGATGAGCCGCAGGTTGTCCACCAGCTGCTTGAGGACATAGAAGACAAGCGCCCAGCCGCCAACTAATGCGACGTACATCGTGGGACGCCGTGGAATGACCTTGGCGGCCAGGTAGATGATCACCAGCAAAGAGGCGCAGATGCCGAGGATAACGCCGGCCAAATAGTAAAAGACGCTGTTCTTGGCCAGCCGCCGGCTGATGCAGAAGACGAGCAGGCCGGCGGACAGCTGCAGGAGCCGCCACATGTCCAGGGGCACATGGTGCAGGGTCACGCTGTACGGCTGCACGGACGCGATGCCGATGCACTGCTCCTCGAAGGGCGAGATCTGGATCCGCTGGCGCTTCTGCGAGAAGAGCGTCACGCTGAACAGCGACTGGCGCGCGTTGAAGTGCTCCAGCACCTCCGCCGGCGTCCTGCCCCCGTACTGCGCATAGTCCTCGCTCCCAATGGCCAGATAGAACTCCACCGTCTCCAGGAAACTGATGATCGAGGGCCTCTTGCCCTTGTAGCAGTACGTCCGCAGCGTCTTCCCGCCATAAGGATTCGCTGTGACGTCTATGGACGTGCCCGGCACCAGGTGGACCACATCCGACGACGGAGCCTCCGTCACCGCCACCGAGAGTGAATTTTTCGCAAAAGCCGGCGTTATGGTTTGAGGTGCAACCAAAACGGTCAAAGCCAGCAGGCAGAGTCCGCGCCACAGCATCTAGGGTAGCAAATACATAAATTATCTGGAGTTTAAGTTGCCTAAAAGCAGCCAGAGCATACCTTTTCTGTTAGATTTTTGCTATTTTTTGTTTTCGTCTTTTAAAAAACGCTTCACAGGACGCGACGCACACACATACGCAGAGTTGCCAGATGCAATTTTTGCTTTCACACTAAAAAATCTCAAAATGTTGCAATTTCTCCCTAAAGCATGCAACTAGTTCGAGTCTCCGCTTGGGGAATGTTCAAGTTGCAAACCATTTCCTAGGCCTTCGATCCGCCTATCGATCTATCGATCGCAACCGAAATCTATTATCAAAATGTTGCAATTTCTCCCTAAAGCATGCAACTAGTTCAAGTCTCCGCTTAAGATATGTCCAAGTTGCAAACCATTTTCTAGGCCTGCGATCCGCCTATCGATCTATCGCTCGCAACGGCAATCTATTATCAAAATGTTGCAATTTCCCCCTCAAGCATCCAACTTGTTCGAGTCTCCGCTTAGGGGATGTCCAAGTTGCAAACCTATCGATCTATCGATCGCAACGGCAATCTATTGGCGGCAATTCGCGCGCACTTTCGTGCATCTCTATCTCTTGTGTGTGTTTTCAGCGCCTTTTCCATTCTTCGAGATCCTCTAAAAAAAAAAAAACAAGCGGCACAAAAAAGCAGGAATATCGTCAGCAGAATGCCCGCCGGCCTGGTGAAAACACCGAGCAATGGAAAAGCCAAGGAAAGCATGCAAAAGTCCGCGGAGCGAACGACCAGCAATGGGAAGAAGTTCGTGCAGACGCGTCTGCCTTTCAAGATGATAACGACGCCCAGCGGAGCACCCACCGCCGCCTCCGCCTCCTCCACCTCCGGTGTGGAACCTGGAGCAGTCATCAACCTGGACGAAGACGATGTGCCGGCGTCAAGGGAGCCGCGCAAGCGGAAGCTCTCCTACGACGAGGATGAGGCGCCTCCGCAAGAGGGCACTGGCTGCTCCTCGGACCAGGGGCTGTTGCGGCGTTCCAACAGCAAGGAGAACCTGAACCTGAGCGCCGTCATTGCCACCAAGAAGGTGAAGACCACGGAGGACGATGTGCCGGATGAGGTTATCGAGCTAAACGACGACGAGGAAGAGGAAGCTGTGGAGGTGGCGGAAGTGACAGCTGCAGCAGGCAGGAAGCCAAAGGATAAGTCGGGAAAGACGGCAAAGCCCAAGGAAAAGCCAGAGAAGGAGAAGGCTTCTCCGGCGCCCATACAAATCAAGTGGCCGTTGGCCAACAAGCGGCCGAAGCGCAGGAAATCGCTCAAGAAGGCCGAGGAGGGCGCCAAGGACGCCTCGCTGCAGGAGGCGGGGAAGGTGGGCAGCGAGTCCAGCGATGACATCGAGATCATGGCCGAGGAACTAAATCCCCAGAAGAAGCCAAAGGTTTTGGAGTCAGAGAAGGAGGAGAAGAGCCAGAAAGATCAGGAACAGGAAGCAGTTGAGAAAGAGGAGCAAGTGGTGCCTGTTGAGGACAAGAAGAAGAAGGATAAGAGTCAGTCACCAAAAGAAAAAGAAGAATCCAAAAAGACAGAAACCACCGCAAGTCAAGAAACCTCAAAGAAAGAAAAGAAAGCCGAGAAAGAGGGAATTACAGAGGCCGACATCTCCGTAATCCTGTCCAGCAGCGAGGGCCAAAACTCGAGCAGTGACCACGAGATGGATGTGGACACTGAGGCCGCCGAGAAGGCCGATGCCCCGCTGAGAAAGAGCCTCCCGGAGGCCACAATCGATGCGCAGAAGACGCTGACGCCCAAGCAGCAGCGTCTGCTCGAGCAGCGGAAGAAGGCGCGCGAGGAGAAGGAGCAGAAGCTGGCGGAGGAGCGCCGCCTCAAGCAGCAGGAGAAGGAGCAGCGGGAGCAGCAGAAGAGGAACGAGCGCGAGCAGAAGGAGCAGCAGCGCAAGCTGGAGCGCGAGGAGAAGGAGCAGCAGAAGAAGGTGGAGCGCGAGGAGAAGGAGCGCAAGCGGCAGGCGGAGGTGGACTCCAAGAACGAGGAGAAGCGCAAGCGCAACGAGGCCAAGGAGGAGGTGCAGCGCAAGAAGGACGAGGAGCGCCGCAAGAAGGAGCTCGAGCGCGAGGAGGCCGAGCAGAAGAAGAAGCGCGCCGCCGAGTCCTTCACCAAGTTCTTTGTGCCCAAGCAGCCCAAGTCCGGCGGCAACTCGAACGCCACCTCCTGCCTGGACCACGAGCAGTCCAGCTGCGACAGCACCAAGGCCAGCAGCCAGCCCCTGGCCTTCCGTCCCTTCCAGGTCAAGGACGACATGCTCCTGGCGCCCGTCACGCGCGCCTCCCTGCGCCACGAGCAGCGCTCCCAGCTGGACGGGCTCTTCAGGCACAGCGAGCAGCCAGATGACGGGGATTCTGATGCGGACGAGGATATCGGTCGCCGGAAGCCACCCAGCCGGGCGCACCTCTATCTCAGCGAACTGAGCAGCGGCCGCCACAAGCCGCTGAAGATGCAGCGGGACGCGCGGCTCCAAAAGAACGCCAAGGAGGAGGAGGACGACGACGTCCAAGTAATAGGTGAGAGTATCCTTCAAACTGTACTGACTTTATGATGCGAATGCTGCTCCTTTCTTGCCCACAGATGACCTCGCCACGGCTGGGCTGCCCATCGAGGAGGAGCAGCCAAAGCTGGTGGAGAGGATGCGCACCAAGTATCTGCACTTTGCGGACAACCGGAGGCCCCCTTACTACGGCACCTGGCGCAAGAAGAGCCAGACCATCTCCGCCCGGCGGCCGCTGGCCCACGACAAGGCAAGGATCTGCGAAGGAGACTATTTATTTGAGTTAATATTTAATTTTCCCATTTCTTGACAGGTCCACTTCGACTACGAGCTGGACTCCGACTGCGAGTGGGAGGAGGAGGAGCCGGGCGAGTCGCTGAGCGCCAGCGAGGACGAGAAGGAGGAGCGCGAGTCGGAGGAGGAGTCCGAGGAGGAGTACAACGAGTGGTACGTGCCGCACGGCCACCTCAGCGACGAGGAGCTGCAGAACGA
The DNA here is from genome assembly GCA_008042575.1 of Drosophila watanabei. NCBI lineage: Eukaryota > Metazoa > Arthropoda > Insecta > Diptera > Drosophilidae > Drosophila > Drosophila watanabei. Next base: position 68,824 of record VNJS01014566.1, read on the forward strand.
CGGCGACAGTGGCGACGACGACGGGCACACGCGGGAGGCGCAGAAGGCCAAGCTGCAGGTCCTGCAGCAGGAGTTCGCCCAGGAGATGAAGAAGCAGACGAAGAAGATCAAGCCGCGCCTCCTCGGCCCCGTCTGGCTGGACGAGAACGGCAACCAGTCGGAGCAGCTGCCCGCCATCTTCGCCCACACGATCGGCATGTACGCCTGCTGGAGCGCCGTGGACTCCATTAGCCTGGAGCCGCCGCCGGAGCCGGAGCGCGACGAGCAGGCGCCCGAGCCGCTGCTGCCGCTGCAGCTGGACGAGCGCCTGCTCCAGCAGCTGGTCCGCCTCACGCACGGCAACCGCAACTCGAAGACATTCCTGATCAACGAGTATCTGGAGTACCTGAAGACCCAGACGGCGGCCGCCGGCGACTCCAATCGCACGCTGCTGCCCGCCAAGTCCGCCATCCGCGAGAAGATCGACGAGCTGGCCAGCTGGAAGCCCGTCGAGCTGAGCACACCCGAAGCGCCCGCCGCCAAGAAGTCCAAGAAGCCCAAGAAGCGCCTCTGCTGGATCGTCGCCAGCGAAATGCTGCAGAAGTTCCACCTCCAGGAGCTGACCCTGCACAATCAGTGGGACTACACGCTCACGCCAAAGGTGAGCGAGGCTGCAGGAGCAGAGGCACAGCAGCAGCACGAGCTTAGTCCGCCAGCAGATGCCTCACCTCCCGCCACGATCTCAGCCTCCGCAACCACTCCCAACACGACGCCCGTGGGACAGGGCAAAGGCGGCACCAAGAAGCGGGCCACCCTGCTCATGTCCGTGCCCAGGGATCAGCCGATTCCCTCGGCCGCCAAGAACGCACTCATCAGCCAGTTCCTGCGCCGCCAGACTGAGGCCAAGGAGAAGGAGAAGCAGAAGGAGCTGAAGCTGAAGCCTGCGCCTGTCGTCGACGAGGATGTGGTGATGCTCTCGGATTAGTCTTCCTCGCCTTAAGTAATATATATATATATTCAGAATATTAAACCTTTTTTTTGTCGCTAGATTCGCTCGTAAGTTGATTTAATTTTTAATGTGCGCCGATCCATGTTCCCAGTCCCAGTCCCAGTCCCAGTCCAAGTCCAAGTCCCACCCGCACCAGCACCTTTGTGGCTCCGTGGTGTGGTGACACGACACGGGCGCCCCTCAACCATCTCTCTATACGTGTGTATAGTCTACATATATGCAATAATACATTATCTTGTGCTTTTATTTCACTTTTGACGGGGAACTTTTGGGTGGATTCTATGGAATATCATCTGATTTCTATTTATATATTGTTTATTTATTTCTATAATCTTGTAATAGCCTTGCAGGGTAATATTATAAGGGTTATAAGTTTGCAACGAAGTGATGGAGTATATAAAGCATATATAGCATTCTTGATCAGCATTAACAGCCGCGTCGATCTAGCTATATTTGGTCAACAGAAAAGAAAATTTTACTCAATTTTTTTTTTAAATTTTATAAGGGGTTAGTTACATCGTTATAATTTTCAAAAACTGACAAGAAAATGTATTTTTTTCAAACTTAAAATTCAGAATGCAGATTTAACCTTTAAAAAAGCTAACAAATAAAAGCTTTCCAATTTGAAATCAATGAATTTTTAGCATAGTTATGATATTTAATAAAACCTATTTTTTAGCACATTTTGTATATATTTTTTAGAATATTTAATTAAATTTTTAGTCGGAAGCACGAAACTCAGTGAAGACGTCATTTGCGATCCTATAAAGCTTATATATTCTTTATCAGCATCAACAGCCGAGTCGATATGTCTGAACGATAAACGATTACTCAATTTTTTGAAATTTGTATTATTTATTTATTATAAAATTGTCAAAAATCCCCAAAAAAAAAATTAATTATTTTAGATTTTTAATGCAAATTTCTTAACCTGATTAAAACTGGCAAAGAAAAGCTTTTCGATTTGAAACCAATGCATTTTTGGCTTAGTTATGATCCATTTTCAAGCAAGAATTTATGAATTTTGACTTTCCTTTCTTGTTTTTCTATCAATTTTAAAATCGTTTCTATGACAGCTATATGATATAGTCGTCCGATCTGGCTAGTTCCAACTTATAAACTTTTGAGAACAGTAAGAATAACTAAGAAAACAAATTTTCCTTCAGAGATGTAGCTTCCACATTGAGAGAAGGATATGGCTAGATCGACTCGACTGTTGATGCTGATCAAGAAATAACTCCTTTACTGCATTGCAAACTTCTGACAAAACGTAAAATACTCTCCAAGGGTATAAGCTGCAGAGACTCTGAACAAGGAGTACCTTCCTTCGAGGAATATTTAGAAAGGGTATATCTAGAGGATATATATCATATCGGTTTAATATCGTGTAAGTACTAGAGTGCAGGCAGTAAAACACAGAACCCAAGTATTTTTAAAACTTGTTTGTTTATTCTTTTTGCCATTTTCGCGTTTCGTTTCTTGTTTTATTAATTAATTAAATTAATTATTTAATATACATTTAATTAAGATGCCCGACCAAAAAAAAAAAAAAACCGTTTACTGTGGCTGCATTCCATAAGTGAGTGTGTCTGTGTATGTGCTGTGGGTGTGCTTGAGGAACGTGAACAAAGGTGTCGAGTTGTGTTACATATTTATCCGCAAGATTTACGATTTACACTTTACGATTATCCATAAATAATAGCTAATTGTAATCGTTGTTTAATTGTTATCCATTAACTGTGTGTCCTACCCCCTTCCCTCTCCCTAAATTAAAAAAGAAAAAGACACTAGAGCTTGGTGAGGAAATCTCAAGATAAAAGTGCGGGAGTTTGCAGTTATTTTTCCAAAAAATAACCTCGTAAGCATACATACAGAATCCTACGTATGTACACCTATACATGTTATGTTTTCACGATTTATATTATATATAATAAGGCAAATATATGACGAGGATCGAGCTGAATCGAGCCAGTGAATAGTGAAGTATCCGAGCGGCAGTGCGTTCCAGAGGCGTAAGTAAGGATAAGTACAGGAGTTACGGATATACATTATATCCCGCAATAAAATTAAGTAATCGAATTTCTTGTCAGTCGCGAGTAAGTGGGTTTAGTAGGTTTAGACGTCTTTACACTCGTGAAACGCACTGCCCGCGTGCAGCAATTAATTATGTATTGTCATTCGTGTGTGTGTGTTGTGTCGTGTATTACTTTGTTCTTAGATCGAAACATCGAGGAAATCAAGTCGGGAGTGCTTAAAAAATAAAATCATTCCCTTTATCATATCATATTTACACGTGTCACGTTGGGCGCCAATACAAAATGGAAACGTAAAAGTTACTTCGGACGATTCGGTCGTATTTTTCCTTAGAAACCAACAGTTGCTTGCAAACAATTGTTCTACCATTTATACAAGAAGAATCAAGTGTTCTCTAAAAAAAAGTGTCCTATTTGTAATAAACATTTGATGTATCAACTCTTGTTCCCAAGGAAAAACGGTGCCAGAATTATCGTCGGCTGTTACTAAAGATATAGGTTTCTGATAAGCGTTTCGTTCTTGTTCAAGTTTCCCTTAATCCTGGTCTCCGTTTTATCAATTTCTCATTTTTTTATCCTTTCTTTTTTGGTCTTTGTCGTCGTTAAGTTTGTCTTTTTAAGTTTCGCTGTGCTTCTATTTTTTATCCTTCCTGATTTATCCCTCCTTCAACTGCATCTGCCTGCTGGGCCTCGTCGGGGCTGCGTCAGGGCAGCAACAAAGGACGGAAGTAGGCGCGACAGAAGATGGTCGAGGCTGACGGCGGCAGGTCCTGGTTGCGGTAGTACATGTTGCACTCGCGCTCCGTCAGCTTGTCGAAGACGGCCGCATACTCGCGATGGAATGTGGCCAGGTCGACGTTCGTCCGGCCGATGGCGGTCAGGGCCAGGAAGAGGATGTCGCGGTAGAAGGAGTGCGATCGCTCCACGCCGTCGCTCTTCAGCTTGTGCCGCTCGTTGGCCAGCCGCTTCAGCGGAGTGGCCAGATCGTTGCATCGAATCGCCGAAATGATTTGCTGAATGACACTGCAAAGGGGAGAAAGGGTTAGCTGGTATCCTTCACCTCTTCACCAAGATCACACTCACTTCTTGTTGAGCTGCGCCTGCTGATCGGCAAACAGGTTCGCGGGCTGGACTTCCCGGTACAGTATGTACATGGGCGGGCCACTGGCCTCGCTGTGCAGAGCGAGATTGTCCCACAGGCACTGGATGTGCACCGTCTTGACCTTGCTCAGCGGATCCAGCTGCTCCTTGTCGCTCTGGAAGGTAAAAGGAGACTATACTTTGCACTCTTCTCAAAAGCAGAAACTAAGCAACAAACCGGAACGGGGAGACATAGCTCCGGGAGGTGCGTCTTGCCCTCGATCCGCTCCATGAGCCAGAGCAGGTTCCAGTAGATGATGGGGTGCTCCTCGACGAAGGCGGGCTTGATGAGCGCCATGTCGCCCTCCTGGGTGAGTATGTTCTCCAGCTCCTTGCGCAGCACCAGCGGATTCAGATACGGCACTGTCAGGCTGCTGCTGCTGCTGCTGCTGCTGGTACCGTTCTCCTGCTGCTCCGCCTCCGCCTTCGTGTCCCGCCGCTCGATCTGCACGCTGAGGAAGGGCACCGTGAGCTTGTTGCACGCATGACAGGTGGTATTCAGGTTCGAGTCCTCCGCCGTCCAGCCGCTCATGATCTCCTCGTCGTAGACGAGCACCGAGCAGTTGTGGCACTGCGAGCACGTCGTCAGCTGGATCATCACATCGCAGTCCCTGTCCGCGGCGTTCTAATGTGAAAATGGAACATAAATAAGATGCGTAGCGCAGGGACTTTATAGTTGCACTCACCTCGGCGGTCAGGCTGTAGAGATTGTCGGGCAGCGCGGGAAAGGCGTGCATGTGCAGAGCGCCGCTGGAACTGTTCTCGCCGAGCGGCACCAGGTTGTTGTAGCTGGACTTGCGCGACTCGCTGAGCCTGCCCCAGGGATCTAAATCACTCGACACCCGCCGCAGCTTGCCGTCCTCGTGAACAGCGGCAGTGGCGGCGGCGTCGTGCTCCTCCAGCTCCGGATTGCTGTGCTGCTGATGCTGATGCAGATGATGGTGGTGATGGTGGTGCGGGTGGTGGTGATGGTGCTGCTGCTGATGCTGCTGCTGGTGCCCATTGTTCGTCTTTGTCGGCGTCGAATTCGCCGAGATGGCGCCCTTGATCTCGTCGAACTTCTTGGTCAGCGAGTTGGCGGCATACTTGATGCTGCTCAGGCTTCCCTGGATCAGCTCGTTCGACTTTTTGCCCGTCAAGCTGGGACTGTATGTTAGGTACAAATATCAGATTATTAGTTGGGATTATCGCGTTAGTTCGGATTATCAATTATGTGAATAGATGAGGATCAGTGACAACAGAAAACGTGATTGAAATGGAAATGGAACTAGCGACAGTGACAGCTCTGCTTTTGCAGACAAAGTGGGATCTCCCAGAAGATCCCTTCCTGCTGTCAGGAGCCAGCTCTCTATGGTGGTGCGGTGCTTTGTTGTTTGTGGATGATGATGGATTTTTAATTAAATGCGATGCCAAGGCACCTTGTTAGTGTGGATGTTATGTATGCGTGGCTCTTGTCAAACCTTGAATTGCCCGCCACCGTCACCGCCACCAACGAAGACTCTTTGAGGGGGAACTGAACCACTTTGTTTGTATTTACATTTACATATAAAAACCATAACCGAGAGGAAACCCTGGGAGCCCCACACGGGGGTCTCGTGTTTTTGTGTATAAAAAAAGAACATTTACAATACTTTCAACACAAACAACATACCAAAAAACATTATTAGAATTGGAACACATTAATAAATTAAATGAAATAACCAACAATAAAACAAAGAACTAAATTATTGAAGGAAATATTGCAAGTAAAAAACTTAAGTTTGGAAAATATTATATTATCATTTCAGTCAGCAGTTTACAATGCAATTTAAGGTCATGTTTTCCCTGGAACAGGTTTATATAGACTCTCCTCTTGATATTGATTAAGATTAAATATAATTTGTTAACGTAAAAAATGACTCTCTCACTGTATTGCAAATTCCTCATTAAAATAATGACATTATTTTAGGGTTAGGTAATCATTTCGTGAATTCCTTTGCCTTATAAAGGCTTTTTGTTGATAAATAAATAAACAGAAATACAATTAATACTCAAGAAATGTGAAATAATTAGTCACAGACAGAAATAAAACTGATAAAACGCGACCAAAACCGATGAGAAATACATAAATAAAATTGAAGCATCGCTTTTTATGAAGCGAGATTTTCCACAACCAAAAAAAGTTAACACATATGTGTTAATATTAAATAATATTAATATATAATATTTAATATTAAATTAGCAAAGAATAATGTGTTCTTTGTGTGTTTTTGTGTGTCTAAGTGTTGAAGGTCTCCAAAGAAAGGTCTCTTCACTTACCTTATGCTCGATATGTTTTCTATAATATTGGCGGGCAATTTCAAGTCTTTCTTAAGGGACAATCGTGCGGGTGAATAACGTCTAAGATATAATTATATATATTATGTATATATATATGGAAATAAATCATAAAATAAATGGTTAATTAAGAGAGAAAGAGAGAGATGGATGCATAGCCTCTTTCAGCCTTTCTTTTAGTTTCTTTTTCAAGTCGGAAGTTTATAAAAATAAAGCTGAAAAAGGCTTTACCCATCGAACATTAGTTCAAAGGATAGTTAATCCTTGCTCTCTCGTGTGAAAGGGAGGATCGTGAAAAAGGTGATTCAACCGAGAAAACAACAACAACAAACAAATAAGTAATAAAAAGGAAAGTCTGAAACAAAAGGTTACCCAAATGTAAACTTGAGCGAGGAGCCAATGTTGGCCAGACTGTGGGTCACCCCGCTGCTGGCCACCGGCATCGTCTCCGAGCGGTGCATGCTCTTCCCGATCTGCGTCGACTCGTCGAAGGTGGCGCTTCGCTGGCCGCGGAAGAGGATCGGCTTGTCGCTGTACAGGCTGTTGTCCACCTGCCGGGGCAGCTGCTCCTGCTGCTCCTCGGCAGCGGGTGTCGCGCCAGTAGCTGTCCCTGCAGACTCCTCCTCGTTGAGGGCGCCCAGTGGATCGTTCTGGGTGACGGGCGTGCGCGGAGAGATTCTAGAAAGTAAATAATTTAAAGAATATTCCCCTCTTTCTCCTCATCTCACTCTCTCTCACTTGGTAGGACTCTGGACCCGCTGTCTGGGGCGCTGGGCGGCCGCCTCCGCGTTCTCTTCATCATCATCGTCGTCGTCGTCCTCCTCCTCCTCGTCCGCCTCGTAGTCGCGACCACCGCTGAACTGCAGATCACTAGAGCCCGCCTCCAGCTGCTTCTGCGGCGTGCTCGGCGATCCCGCCGTGTACTCATCATCGTCGTCCTCGTCCTCATCCTCGTCCTCATCGTCGTCGCCGCCACCGATGCTCATGATCTGCTTGCGCGGCTGCTGCTGCTGCAGGGCCTTGGCCAAGATATCCGTGTCGCCGCCATAGGTGGGCGTTGCCGTGTGCGGAGCAGCACTCGGCACCTCGCCGGCCTCCGAGGGCAGCATGGCGTCATTGCTGCCGCCCGTCACCGTCTGGCGGACAATGCTGCCCAGCTTGTTGCGCAGCCGATCGAAGGCGGCAAAGTCGAGCAGGCCGTGGCCAACGCCACCGCCGGCGCCATCAGCGCCGCCCGAGGAGGCCAGGCTGCTGCGCGACTGGCCGTCCACCGTCTCCAGAGTGCTGAGATTCTGATCCTGCGAGGCGCTCAGCGATTTGTTCACCTGGAAGCAAAGATAACTTTAGGATTAAGATCTAGGGAGGCTCTCCTACTCACCTTGGCTGCTGCCCGCCGCTTGCCGGCCCTGCGGAACTGCGCCGCTCCCAGGACCACGTTCTTGATGCGGTTCCAGCGGATCTGGCTGAGCGTGGTGCTGTCGCTGGGCCACTGGGACTCCAAAACACAGCGATTGTAGAAGCCGTAGGTGAGGGCATTGGCCTGGACGCCCGACCGCTTCATCAGGTAGTGCAGGCGGACGGCGAGGACGGGCAGGTTGTGGATGCCGCAGAGCTGCATCATGATCCGGTAGCAGAACTCGTCGCAGGTGATCTTTAGCCGGCTGGCCCGCACCAGGACGTCGTAGGCGGCGCGCAGTATGTCCGGCTCCTTGCCCGCGTGCCGCGTGTCCAGCACCATCGAGGGCAGGATGAGGAAGTACAGCGAGTAGCAGGTGGCCAGCAGGTACTTGGACCACGCCTCCGGGTGCTGCTGGCACCGGCTGGCCATCTTCTGGGACAGCTTGATCTCGTGCTTGGTGCGCCGCGCGATCGGCGAGCCCGGCGACAGCGAGGCGTTCAGCTGCAGCTGCAGGAACTTGGACAGAGCCGTCTTCCTGGTGCCCTCCAGCAGCTGCGGCTGCAGCGTGAAGTTCTCATAGTTGTAGGCCGGCTCCTCGTGCGGCCCGGGCGTGACGCCGCCATCCGGCGGAAAGATGTACTTGGTGCGCTCACTGTTCTGGCCCGTGTCCCAGTCCACCAGATGCAGCTGCGCCGGCGTCTCGTCGTAGTTGCCCACCTTCTCCGCGCACTCGTCGAAGAAGCTCAGCCCGTGGTCGCCGTCCGAGACGAAGGAGCGCTCCTCGATGAACCGGATGAACATCTGGGTCTTCATCAGCAGCTCAAAGAACTTTTGGTAGGACTAAGGGGGCAGGAAATCAATGAAATAAGCCACAAGACAAGCCCTAGTTCAAGCTCACCTTATCCCGCGAACGGAGGAAGGCCTTCAGCTGGAAGAGGGCGCTCGGATCCGTGGCCCCCACGGATGGGGCCTTGGAAATGGGCACCAGGAAGTCCCTGTAGCCGCGCAGAATGCTGGCCATGAACAGCAGGAAGGCCTCCTGGATGCGCTGCTCCAGCACGAGCTCCCGCTTCCGCTTCCTAATGTCCCGATCCAGGCTGTTCGTCGAGTCGTAGCTGATGGGCTTGGCGTTCTCCAGCTCGGTCAGCGTGTGGCGGAGCAGGCGGGCCGCCCGTTTGGGCAGCAGTTTCGGCGACAAGTGGCGCTGCGATTCGCACAACTGCGAAGGGAAATGTTCAATTTGGAGATCTTCCAAGAATTTAGTTACTCACGCTTATGTTGTTCGTGTCCAGGTCGATGCAGGTCACATCCGTGGGCGGCTCGTACAGGTCGAAGAAGCGCGAGTCCACGCCAATCAAGTACGGCAGCGGGGCGTGCAGCACCTCGGCCAGGCCCAGCGGACAGAGCGGTATGTACGGACACTGCCACTTGAAGGGGAACAGCAGCGAGACAATGGCCTCGGCCACGGCGGTCAGTGTGGCAGGTCTGCAGGGGGACAGAACGGAGGAGTAGGATCAAGAAACCAAGATAAATCGTAGTTAGAAACCAACCTGAGTGAGTGGATGAGTATCTTCTGTTCGGTGAGGGCCAGCAGGAGCACGTGCAGGCAGTTGTCGGTGCCCAGGTTCTGGAGCAGCATGTGAAAGCCAGCGCCGCTCCTTGGCAGCGGCGAGTCCTCGGGCTGCGTGAGCAGAATGCGATCATTCGACTCGCTGGACAGCTGCAGGTGAATGCTCGGGGCCGGGAACGGCACCTCGTCCAACAGCTGCGTTATATAGCGCTCCACGGGAATGGGTATATTGACGCCATACAAAACCATGCGCTGTTTTGGGACATACAAAACATTACTACGATTTTTTGGTTAATAGAAGTCTAACACTTACGTGTAAGTACTTCAGCCACTTGTCGAAGGTGTCGCCAAAGGGATGATGCGACAGCAGGCAGATCGCCTTGATCATGTGCAGCGAGTGCTGCGAACCAAACTTCTCGTCCCAACCGAGCAGCTCCTTCTGCTCCTCCGACAACTGAGACTCACTGAAAGCATAAACCAGGAATTAGGAGATATAGAAGGAAATCAGTAAAGCTCACTTACTCGTAATCCTCGTAAAAGGTCAGCGCGGAGCCGTACACCTTGTAGGTGCCATCGTTGACCGTTAGGACGAAGGTGCTGAACACCGGACTGATGGGCTTCCGCTTCTCCGTGCCGTTGACGTGCGGCCAGGCCTCGAGGGAGGCGCCCATGGGCAGGCAGAAGAGCGGAACGCTGGGGCACAGATTCAGCGGGAAATCGTTGTGGTCGACGGTGGGATAGCGCAGCAGGATCTCCGGCTTGTAGCTGATGTGCTTCGGCCGGTACATGGACTTCTTGTAGCACAAATACACATCGCTGCCCACATAGCCCTTGTTCAGCGTCTTGTAGATCAAGCAGAAGGCGTGCGGCGCCCGTTCCCCCTTGCTCTGGACGATGACGCAGAGCTCGGTGACCACCAGCTCGTTGCACGGCATATCGGCCCGAGCGCGTCGATACGTGAGGAAGGTCTTGGCCGACGAGTTGTTGACGTTAGCCACCCGGCCGCCGGGTGTCTCCGCCACGATCTCAGCGTCCGACATGATACGTTCGTGGCCATCGTAAAGGACGCCTGCAAAAGGGTTTTAAAATGGGATTTATAAATACAAAAGTAACTTCTTATAAAGGCAAAACTTGTTCTAAAATTTCTCAAATAAAATAGGTTCCCCTTGCATTTATCGTGTTGAGATTACAGGCCTAAAGTTTACACATGTTATCTATGAAAACCGAACCACACAGGGCTTTCCTTTGATTGATTGATGAAGCCTCTTTCTGCCTAAATCAATGTTTATTTATAATACACAAACTCAAACAGAGTTGCAACTAATGGGAAAGACCATTTAACACAACATTTATACAGAAAATTAGCATTATTTTTAATGTTTTTAAACTGAAATTAAGGGATTATCAAGAGTTTTATTTCCGCTTATCGCTTGCATTCTATTTCTGTTTATACAAATTCAAAGAATTTGCTTAGCTTCTTTATCGGGAAGGGATTTAAGGTCATTATAGAGATTGAACCCACCTATATCCACCAGTGGCGGACGATCCTTGCCCCGCCGAAAGTAGATGTAGCACTCGGTGGTCCGCACCGATCCGTGATTGAGGTTCGCCGGCAAACCGGTGGGCGTGTGGGCCAGGAGCTCGAAGCCCTCGGGTATCTCCTCGCCCAGGAGGGGAAAGAAGACGCCAATGTCCGTGATGGGCTCAATGGTGCTCGCTGCCCTCAGCCGGCCGGAGTCATTGAAGATGTTCTCCTGCAGCAGCTGAGGCTGTTCCGGCATCCCGGCGACCACGAAATAGTCAGCAATGCGTTTCTCCTCCATGGCGTTCCTTTTTAGCTTCCTCGGGGACCTCTGGACCTCTGCAAGAGATAGCAAAAAAAAAGCCGGGTTGAGTGTTTAATTCTTGGGACTGAAGGCATGAAGCGACTTGGATATGCCAGAAGATAAGATAAGGCAACAGTAGGGATTTCTTTTGCTTCGAATCTGACTTTAATTAACTTTTTCTTTTTAATATTATCTTAGAGGTTGGAGTTGGTGATAAGGCAGACATAACTTTAATTATTACTATCAGTTTGAGGACAGGGATGGGCATTGGATGGTACAGCAAGGAGCCTGACAGCAAAACAACATGGAATTAGCAAAGGAATTTATATGAAAACCTTGAGAAATATCATTTTAACATAAATTTTATATTTAATATTAATTTAAAGTTAGAATTCAAGCACCGAGGAGCCACTGTACCGCCGATAGATGCTCCACAAATATAGGGAAGGCCTTCTCCGCATGGCGCAAAATGCTTTGTTTACATTTACCGATAGAACCGGGGAATCTAGTTGGATTTGTATGCATTTACAGCCCAATTGGACTTTGTATGGCCACCTAACAAATACAATATATATATTTTTATGCTTGGAGCGGCAACAACAAATGGAGTTGGAATACAAAAAAAAAAGAAACAAGTTCTGCCACGATGATTCAACTTCCTCCGCTTCCGTTCCACAAATAACAACAGCAACAACAACATCAAAATTCTTTTTGTTTGTGCAGATTGTGCTGTTGTTCTTGTTGTTGTTTTGTTTACAGGAATCCAATTGGAACTTACTGCACTCCTTTCTGTGTTGTCCTCCGTCGCGGCAGGGCGACAGTGGGGCAGGGGGACCAAGGGGGTTGGACAACCTTCAGTAGTAGTTGCTTTTGTTGTTCGCCTTGGACTGCAATTGTCGCTTTTCCTTCGCCACTCTTCTTCACACTACGTTAATTTCCACACACCAAAGCACACACACTCGCACACGGGGGCGCGCGCACACACACACACGCACACACACTCACTCATGCACACACACGCACGAAAGCTACTTGAGAGTTTTCCTTTACATCATTTTCGCATCGCTCTCAATTGCCCAATTTAATGGCTATCCTCAATTGAATCCGTTCGAGACGTTACGGCCGCTGGGTCAGGCGAAAAGTTAATAAACTTTAACTGCACATCTGTGTGGACAAAAAGTAAAAAAAGACTGTTAACTGGCCGAGCTGCGTGTGTGTGTGTGTGCGTGAGTGCCAAAGTTGCCACTCACAGTTAAGTGGCTATCGATAAACCCATCGATGGAGAAGTGAACGGTGTAATTATTTTTAATTTAAAGTGGAATTGTGACTCTATTCCAAAATCAAATATAATACTTTAACAATTAAGTAATAAAACTTCTAATGAGCAACTTCATTAGTTCCCGATTAACAAGAAATCCACTAGCTTTTTCAAAAGCTGCAAACTATCAGGTTAATCGGTTCTGTACTATCGATAGCAATACACGACAAATATGAATATTTAGACCACGGTCACACTGGCCACCATATGTAGCCGAAAAAGTAAACAATAAAACGAATTAAATGGATTCCAAACCAAAACGCTCTTTTAAGCGGCCATTCGCCTTCCCCAAGAACTGCGTTTACCGTCCGCTACGGCAAATAAGCAATATGGAGCGGAACAAGAAGCTGCCGGCCGATCGGCCCACTTGTAAGTAAAGGAAATTAAGAATTTTAGTTGGGTCTAAATTGCATGTTTTTTGCAGACTTCACGCTGAATGCACCGCCCTCGCTGGTGCCCGCCAAGAAGTACTCGGACATTAGCGGCCTGCCCGCTCCGTACGCGGATCCCCACACCAAGCTGCGGTTCGCCAATGCCGACGAATACGCCTCCATGCAGAACTTGCCCTCGGACATCATCAATGGCTACCTGACCGTTCGCGGCTACACGAGCGCCGTGGGATAGCTCCGCCCCTGGAGGCGCCTCTCGCGATTCCCAGCAACAATTACTTATTACGGAGCTGGCTGACCTTACGTTTTCTAGCATTGCGTGCGCGAGGTTGCGGTTTCGAGGCTGCTTCCTGGCTAGAACAGTGCGCCGAAGGTCAGAGAGTGCTCGAAATTACATTGTAAGTTGCCAATGAAAGGAAGTTGAGTGCCGCCTCGAGGCCAGAACTCGCAATGAAACTACTATTTTGCAGTACGTTTAATTGGCATTAATTTAATTTCATTTACGAACGACTATTGAACAAATAAGTTAACATTAAAGGCATATAATTAAAGCGACTAACTAGGCAGCTGCTGCTAAGAATACAAAATCACAAATCTGTTAAATTATGCACTTAAAATAAAGCGGAAGGGAAATCAGGGGGGAATATGAGGGGCGCTTCCAACTAAATACATGTTGTCTATGGAAATGGCATCAACACATGACATATTTAGCATACAAATGCACCCTCGATTATCATATAGTTAATGGAGTTTTTATTTGGGGATTCTTGATATAAATGTTTTACAAACTACATCGCTATCATCAGTATCAGTATCCGTAGTATCATTCGCAGTTATCAAGTATTTTGCGGTTCGTTCTGTTTCGTTTATAATTTTAGCAGCTATCTGAGAAGTACCAAAAGCAAGTTTCTAAAACTTTTGTTAATTACCGGGGCTTCTCTCTCTCTCTTCTCAGGGTTCCATGTTGAAACTATATCAGGTGTCGCCACACCTAATGCAGCTGCTCCATGGCCTCGTCCTTCTCCAACTCTCCGTTTCTCTCCGGCTCTCGTCATCGTCATCGTTCTCGTGTTCGGTGCGTTGTGTGTAATTCGAGCTCGCTCCTCCAATGGTTTAAGTACCAGGAACCGGACTAGTGGCTCCCAGATGCAGTAGTTCTACGCGGATGCAGAGTAGTTAGTTCCTCACTTCTTGTGGCAGTTCGTTCCTTCCTTCACATGACCGTCTCCAGCTCCACTTCCGATTTGGACTGCTAGCCGGCCTGGTTTATCGGCCGGCTAATACTGTTCGGCTGCGTGAGCATCTGCAGGTCGGAGCGGAAGCTGCGCGGCAGCCCCGTGATGTCCAGCTGGTGCTTCAGCACCACCATCGTGGCCAGCGTCTTCAGCGTCGGCTCAAAGTCCAGCACATGCAGATCGCTGTAGTCGATGAGGGCCACGCCCGTCGGTGCTCCTCCTCCGCCGCCTGCCGCCTCCTGTGTCGCCGTGGCGGTCGTCGCGGGCAGAGGGACGGCATCGGTGGAGGCGGCGCCGCTCCGTGGACTGGTGCCGCCGAACAGAAACATTTTGGTGGCCATCACAATGGCGCATTGGCGGCGGCGGGCCGTCGGCGCCTTGCCATTGGCACGGATCAGATTCCACAGCTTGGTGCGCGGATCGAAGGTGTACAGGTCGTTGAAGTGCTGGTCCAGGAGGCCGTTGTAGCCGCCGAACACGTAGATCAGCTTGTTGTACACGAACATGCTGTGGCTGCGCCGGCCGACGGGCACCTTGCCCGCCGTGAACGGCCGGTGCCACACTTTGGTCTTCATGTCCAGGTAGACGATCTCGTGGCAGTAGGTCTCCTCCTGGCTGTGGTACGGACTGTGCTTGTCCCCGCGCCCCCCGAAGATGTACATGCGCTCCTGCTCGTAGGCCACCGCCGCGTGGAAGTCCCGGTAGCTGGGCGGCACGCCAAACGTCTGCACATACCGCCACTCCATCGTGTCCAGGTTGAGCGAGTGCACGTCGCTGCTGAACTCATTGATCTCGTCCACAAATCCACCGAAGATGAACATGCTGTTCCCGATCACGCAGGCCGAGTGGCCGTCCCGGGCCCCCGGCAGGCAGCCCGTGACCGGGGGCCGCGACCACTTGGCCGTCTTTGGGTCGAAGCAGTAGAGGGCGTTGCAGAGGTACTCGTCGTTCCGGCCGCCCCAGATGTAGATGCGGTCCTTGTAGGCCACCACCGTGTGGCCGTAGCGCTGAAACGGCACCAGCGGGTACTTGAGCGGCTCCCCGTCCTGGTCCAGCTGCTGCGGCACCAGCGACCAGCGCATCGTGTGCGCGTTCAGGACGTGCACGTCGATCGGCTCGTTGTGCCGATAGTCGTAGCCCGTGCAGTAGCCGCCGAAGCTGTAGATGAAGTCGCCCACGCCCACGGCGGCATGGTTGACCCGCTGCGGGCCGCCGTCCAAGTGCACAGTCCACAGCATTTGGATCAGCTCTGCACGAGTCCAAGTCCGATTGCAAGTCCAAGTGCAAGCCGAGACAAAGGAGCGGCAGAGACCGAGAAAAGAGCAGAAAAGTGGAAAAGCACACAAAGAAGTTAGGAGGCGGCGCTGGCGAAAAGGCAAAAAGGCGAAGCGATGGACAACAAACTAAGCACACACAAAGGAAGACAAAGGCGCTGGAGTCGCTGCTGCTGCTGCTGCTGTTGCTCCAAGAGGTGCGAGCGCTTGAAGGCCACCCAGGTGTTAAGGCTGCTCTGCTGATACCGATCCAACCCAAACCAATCCAAAATCGCTCGCTTGCTGTTCAAATACAGGTGGAGTGGGGTGGTGGGGGACGTTGGAGCTGGAGATTAAGTCGATTGCGAGTCGCTGTACGATTGCCATATCGATAGTCCAGTGGCAATCGACTTGAGGTAGAAATATGAGCCAAGGCAGAGACTGGTCACACTAGGAAACGTTTTCTTATAAGATTTTCTTTGTTTTGTATAAATGTTTATTTATTTATTTTTTTTTTAAGATGTAACAATTAAATAAACAATTTTAAGACTTTTGCGGCTTTTTTATACCCTTGCTGGGTATTATAATTTCAGTCAAAAGTTTGCAACGCAGTGAAGGAGTCATCTCCGACCCGATAAAGTATATATTCTTAGTGCCGAAGTTAGTTTCCCTTCTAGTTTTATTTAATTTTTCAAAGATGTTACAATTAAATAAACAATTTTAACACTTTTGTTGCATTTTTTGTAAGAGATATAGCAAGCATCCGTAGAAACCCGATAATATCTTTTCAATTTCAAATAAAAGTTCAGGCGCTGTTGAATGGTTTTTGTCTTTCATTTTATTTTGAAATCGATTCTTATCAATCGCTATTATTTATACATATATATATATATATATTTTTTTCGACTATAATTTCATTTAAATATTATGGTTGTTGCGTGAAGGCTTAATCGATTAATTTAAAATAAATTCATTAACAATTCGTTTCAACAAAATAGGTTCTGTCCGTAGATAGGTATGTGTGTGTTTGTGTATATATATCTGATAATACGATACGTAATTAATTGCGTAAATAATTGGAACTTCCTGCTGTACGCGCCGATCCTTGGAAATTCAGTGTCAAGAATGTCCAGCGACCCATTTGTCCTATATCTGATATATATTCTGCTTACCATTTAATGTTACAAGTTCTTCTTTACACATAAATCAAGCAAAAGTTTGCTTCTTCCTCAGCAGAAATCAAAAATGGCAAAAAATAAATACAAAAATAACAAAATAAAGTAAAAAAAAAATGTTAATAGCTGTCTCTATGTCTTTCTCTGTAACGGTACCTCTATGTATGTATTGTATGTATGTGCCTCTTCTGTGGGTTCATGAACTCTCTGTTTTTCGTTAACAATTTACTTTCGTTAAGTTTTTGAAACTCCTTCAACTTTGGTATAATATATCTCGTAATCGTAAATCGTAATGGTAATTGTAATTGTAATCGTAATCGTTATCGTACTGATCAAATGCTAGATGCGCGTTAAAGTCGATATCTTAGTGGAAAAAAGTCGATTTCTCTTTAGCTACAAAATTGAAAAAGGCTGTGATGTTTCTGTGTTTTGTGTGTGGAGTCTAGTTGTGCAAATCTCGCGCTTATCGTTGTCTTAATTTTGAATCTAGGGAGGCACAGCTCCTCCTCCTCCTGCTGGCTCTAAAAAGTCTGAACAAAGTCGTTTTGGTTTGCAGCTGGATCCAGCTCCAGGATCTCCCCAGGGTCGCTATATAAGTCCTATGCCTAGGTAGATGCATATATCAAGGTGCAAAATTGAACACTTCTAGACGTCGATCACGCTGTCGTTCTTCTTCATCTCCATGAGATGGGTCTGCTTGAGCTTCTCCTGCATCTGGGTGAGCATGTCCTGCATGCGCCGGATCTCCTCGTCCTTCTGCAGCAGCAGCCGGTCCGTCTCCGATATGGCGGCATCGAATCCGTTCGTCGAGCTGATCGAGTCCCGCTTCAACTTGCCGCGCTCGCGCAGCGCGTGCTGCGAGATCTGTGAGATGCACTGCGCCCGGAAGTTCTCGTAGTGGACGTCCTGTGTGGTATCCTTGAGGTCCTGCATGTGCGTGGATATCAAGAAGGTGCGCAGCTTGATAAAGTCGCTGTGCTCCGGATCCTCCACATTGACCACGCCCCACGGATACTGCCGGCCGCGCACCTTCTTCCCAGCGACCTCGAGAATGGTGTTGCTGCCAACGACGGCGAAGGGTATGGAGGCCTTCAGTTCGCGGTCCTGCTGCTTGAAGTCCTCGTCCTCGTCGGAGTCGCATTCGGGGAACTGGTACAGCTGGATGTGGTTGTCCTCGAGGTCCTGCAGAATGCGCTCCTTCAGCTTGCGCACCTCCTGCTTGTTGAGGCAGTCGGCCTTCCCAATGACCAGCACAATGTTCACCTTGCGGTGCAGCCGTCGGATCAGGTCGAGGTCCATCTGTCGCAAGCTGTGGGAAATATTAATAGGTATTATTTGTATCCAAATCTTGAGGAATATATTTACTCACCTGTGTCCCCAGGGCGGCACAAAGTACAGGCAGCAGTGCACCCGGTTGTCCTGGATATTCCGCCGATTGAGACCGCTCTCGTCGGTGAAGTACTGGCGGAACTGCTCGTCAATGTACTGGGTGCACACCCGCCAGCTGTCCTCGCAGTTGATGGCATCCCCAAAGCCGGGCGTGTCCACCACGGTGAGTCGCAGCCGGACGCCGCGCTCCTCAATGTCCATTGTCTTCTTCTCCACCTTGGTCGTCTTCTCGATGCGCTCCTCCACGTTGGGCATCTGCCGGTTCTTGTACAGATCCCCCAGGAACAGGCTGTTGATCAGGGTGGACTTGCCCAACCCCGACTCCCCCACGACCATCAGAGTGAACTCGAAGCCCCGCTTCACCGACTTCCGGTGCACTTGCTCTGGTAAAGTGGCGAAGCCAATATAGTCCCGGTCCTTGTCAAAGGATGGTGTCTTAGCTATAAGGGAAGAGAACGTAAATTAAGGATTATATTTTAAGTTTTCATTAGAAAGCTAATGTTGTTTGGCTCTAATTTCTTTGCGTGTGTCCCTAAGGGGGATGCTTAATAACACAAAACGGGTTAATCGACTGAAGGACCTTGCTCTTGGGTCTTGAATCTTGAATCTTGAATCTTGACAGACGACTGTCTCATTAGGCACACGGAATGGTTAAGTGGAGTGACAATGCCCTCAAGAGCGTGATGGAGGCACAGCAGGAGTGCTGTGCCCCTTCCCTGATATACATCCTGGACTCTTACACATGTTCCTGCTTGCTGGTTCCTGGCTGTTCCTGCTTCCGCTTCCTGACGCCCTCCTTTCCGGCCGAGCTTCGTGTGTATACCGAGCGAGCGCCTACTTAGAACGTAATTGGGCAAAAGCCTCGCACTTTTCCAGCAGCCTTCAGGGCTTTCCCTCTATGTATCTCTGTATCTTGTTGACTGGTTTTTCCTTTTTCTTTTTGCTTTTTGTCAGCCAATTTGCCACATTGTTAGTAAGTTCTTATTTGGCCGCTTTCTTGGATTGTTTTTGGTTTGAAAATTGAAAAAAAAAAGTATATTTTTATATATAGATCCCCGAGTTTGATGAACACTTTATTGTATATATTGTATTGTGGCGAAGGTGCAACTCGCAAGCCAACTGCCCTAAAACCATCCAAAATTGATGTGTTCTCTTTCCGTCACTCCCTCTCTACCACTCTCTCTCGAGCTCTCTCTCTACCCGCAAGGATGTCCTGTGAAGTGGCAACACCGAAATGCAACTTTCCCCCATACTAGTTACCCTCTATTTCCATTCTCTCGGCGCCTGCGCTCAAGGACCTCTTTGAAACTAGCGAAAGCCCGGAAAAGTCAGCCAGATGTTATGTGGGGTTTTTTTGTTGTTTTTTTTTGGCCAAAAAGTGCAGAGTTGCCAGATGGGTTTGTTTTACAAAATATATCCTGGCTTTTAGATTCTTTTTTTGAAGTTCAAATATGAGATCTTTAAAGATAGTTTACATATAATATTTTCTTTAAAGGTATCATGACTTTTAACCAAGTTCAAGTACAAATGTCCTTACATCCTGTACCGGGTTCTCGGATTTCCTTTAACCAGGAAACCAATAGCCAGTGGGGGAGAAGCCTCTCTTCCACCCTCCCTCTCCGTTTCTTTACGTTAAACGGAGGTTGAGAGATCGCACCCCCTTTTGAGGGCCAAGTCTAAGGGTGGCACAGTCAGCAGGACGAGAAGGACAATCGTTGGTTGCATTGTTCCAGCTCACGTTTTGCATTCATCGATTTTGGAATGCAGCCACCGACGCACAGTTGTGCCATTAAAGGTGCTTTTGCTTTAAAAAAAATCGTATCCGATACCCAGGGGGTTGCTATAGTTAGAAGTACGCCTCTTTAGACCCCTTAAAGTATATATTATCCTGATCATCATTCATAAATTCATTAAAGAGAGTGTAAACAGGAAATCAAGGGTCAGAAACCCCAATTTCTTGCCACGATAAATACCATTTCAGGCTCTCCTTCCATTATGATCGCGCCTTTCCCTTATATTTTGTGCAAACTTTGTTTAATTGTTGCGAATCGAGCGAGTAAACAATGAATGAACTTGCTGTGCCGTTTGTTTGTTTATGTCTTTGGGGCGCAGATACAGTTATCTCTGCCGGATCTCTCTGGCTATATGTACATATATGGAATGCGGCCGTATCTACATCTGTCGGATAAATGTGCGAAATCCGGGCCCAGACCGCAAGGAAGGAACTTGGAGAGGGGACTAATGAGCGCGTTGACTTGGCTTGGCTGGAAGTTTGTCTTGTGTAAATAAACGAGGGCACCCACTAGGAACTAAGGGGTATGCCACAATGCAACTGCACAGAGCAAAATAATATATAGCCATACCCTTGAAAATTAAAATCTAAACTCTCTAAAAATGATCATCAATTTCCTGTTGAGACTGAGAAAAAGTTCAGCAAGAAGATGTCAAACATTTGAACTGTAAAGATGATGGAGCTGAAGTTCTAATCCAAGTTCTCTAAGCATAATCATCAATTTCCTGTTGAACTTTAAGATTGAGAAAAAGTTCGAACATTTGAACTGTAAAGATGATGAAGCTGAAGATGGTTCATCTCCTCCACCTGCTGGTGTTCATGGAGATGCTGTCACTCGAAAGAGATGTTCCAACGCCCACTACAAAGTTCCCATTCCCTGGGGCACTCCCCCCACTCCCCCTCTAATTTGTCCCCCATTTTTCACCCCACCCACGTGCACAGCTGACAAAATCGGAGCTCTCAATCCGATAAATCAGTTAGTGGCCAGAATTTCTCCCTGTGTCTCGTTCTCTGCTCCCATTCGAGATCTTTAACGCGCGGCTGACTGCCTGCTTATTGTCGTTTGTTTATCCCAAACAGCTTTTCTGTGGGCGTTGCAGTTTTCATTCTCTCTGCCCTCCCCTCCTCCATACCCCTTTTCCCTTTCCCTCTGATTTTCCCCCCGGCGCACTTTGGTGTGCGGTTCATTGACTAGACTTGTCGCTGTCATCGTCATTATGACTAGGTCGGGGGTCTCTCTCTGTCTCTATAAACTCGAAACACACACCCAGAAAAATGGGTCTAAAAAAGCATTTTCTTGAGATTAATTTGTATTAGAATTTCCAAGTTACTTACTGTAAATATTGTTTTATTTTAAAGGTTTATTTTGATCAAATTTCACTAAGTTTTGCGGATGTATTTACTTAAAATCCTTTTCGATGTGTCTTAGAATTCTTAAGTAACTTTTTGGGATTTATCTTAGAATTCCCAAGTTACTTTTCAGGGCATTTGTGGGTGTAAATATTGATTTACGTAAGTAGTTTTATAGAAATCTAACTTTTGCGGATGTATTTACTCAAGTTACTTGGACAGCTTATTCTATTAAATGTGTCTTAGAATTCTCAGGTAACTTTTTGGGATTTATCTTAGAATTCCCAAGTTACTTTTACTGGGCATTTGCGGGTGTAAATATTGTTTTAGGTTAAAGGTTTATATTAATCGAATTTTACCAAGTTTTGCGGATGTATTTACTCAAGTTACTTGAGCAGCAAATAACTTAACTTTTTAGAACTTTTCTTAGAATTCCCAAGTTACTTTTTAGTTCCTGTTTGATGTGAATATATGGTTTTAACCTAAAGATTTCAATAAGTTATTACAAAATGCCCGAATATCGACCCATTTCTCTGGATGTATTTATCCCTTTTGTGCATGCCATTAATTGTCGATGGGAATCATGAGTTGAGTTGTTGTGTTTGGGTGTCAACCACTTGAGCGTTTATCGCCGCCCGATCGGAATGGCTGGCAAATGGCCTGGGAAATGATATATATCTGAGCTCTCTCTCGACACGCTCGACATTATGACAGACCATTTAACACTTGGCGACACATCAATTTCAATCTCGGCAGCAGACTCAGACTCCAGGCCCCGAGAACCAGCCGTATTATGATGCCCCTCCTAGTCTTACTTCTACTCTTTCCCAACTCAATTTGATTGATCAATTAAGTTCAATTCGAGCTGGAGCTGTGATGCAGAACGCAGCTCACTTTCTTTGCTTAAAAGCTATATGAACATGTAGTACCCTTACAAGGAGTTCTATACTTGTAGATGCTAATGGAAATCTAAGGAAATTATTACAAACTCTTTAGACAACATTAAAAATGCAGTAAAGGTTCCATTCTTTAAATTTACACTTAAAATTTAAGCTCTAGACCTCGAATCTTGTTATATATCTTTATATATATATATATATATATATATATATATATATATATATATGTGTCTTTTTTTTGTGCCCTACGCATCTGGTTTTGCCTCCTCCTCTTGGCAAAGTTCGAGTGGCTTGTTGAACGCACGAGTGCCCCGACTGAGGAGGACCGGAGAGGAGGCATTGCCCCAGTAAGGGGAGACGCGTTCGTGGACTGGAGGAGCTCGGGCTTGGAATGGCTCTTGGATGCATTGAACGTGCATCGGCATTGGGTTTCTTGAAGGCATTTGGGCATGTAAACAAATGCCAGAGGAATAAGAAGAAACCACTATAAAAATGAGTCACCAAACCAAGACTTAAATATAATATTTAAAGGAACAAGGTTTTGCAAAACTATAAGTTTAAGTTTAACAACTTTAAAAAGAAAATTCCTATCAAGGGGAAGCCTCACTGTACACAGCTATCCATCCACACACATCCATGGGCATTCTCGCTGCTGTTCCATAAATAGAGGCTCATCTCCTCCTGCCGCTCCTCCTGCCTCACGCCTAAAACAATTGACGGCATTTGAAGTAGCTGCCGCTGCCCCATCTCCAGCTCCATCTCCATCTCCATCTCTCCAGCGACTGCATTTCAGGGGAATTTTCAGCATTTCAGAATCGTTTTCGATTCTGCCGATTCGATTTCGGAATTCTTTAGTTTCCCAGACGCTGGGATAAGTGTTTATGTTACATGAACTCGACCCATGATGCCACACCAAATTGCACCATAAATTCTGCAACATCTTCTGGCCAGAGTTAAAGCCCATTCAAGACTTTAAAATAAACTTTGATTTTAACTGAATAATTCACTAAATAAGGGAATGTTTAAGATGTTCCTATATCAAGTGCCTTTTGAATGGTTCTGTTGCCGCCTTTGACATTCTACCCCTTTCCAAGTCAAATTTTCCCTTGAAGAAATGGATTTAGGAGATCTATTTATAATACTGGGGATCTAAAAACTAAAATCTGTGCCACTGGCAGCCCTTTTATGCTTTTGGGGAACTGAATATTTGACAGCTTTATGTACAGATCTTTCTAATTGCTATGAAAATTCCTCAGCTATTGCCCACATAAACTCTTTACAGCAGGGGTAAAGTTAATAGGATTTTGAGTTTTAAAAGGTAAATTTCTGGGGATTGTTTACTTTTTACTTTGTTTTAAAGCAGAAATATTTATTAAAGCAATAACTTAAATATAAAAACATACTTTTTCTTTAAGAACAAAGTTAATTCTGAATATTATATAATAAGGCTAACATTGTAAGCACTTTTCTATAGGAATAAATCATTATATTTTTATGATTTATGATAAATATATGATAATATAATTCATAAATCTTTTTCGAGTGCTCATCTTTGTTTCTATTATTCCAACTGCATTTGTAAATGAGCCCGTAAAAACGCCCCGCATTTAAACAATGGAGAACTCATAGAAAAACATATAGAAAAACATATAGGAGAACATATAGAAAAACATATAGCACACAGCCACAATGGGACAGCGGAGGAACATGTGTATTCATTTGGCATAACAATGAAGCCGGGCTCCTAATGAGTTTTTAAACGCTAAACTGCACAATTTTTAATTGGAACTAACGAACGAAAGTCGAGAAATAAAAAATAGAGACTAAATGGGGGACTGGAACGGGAGACTGGAAACTGGGAAATTAATTGCAATGAGAAGTCACTGTGAAAATGGATGACTAAAACTTGGACAAACGAAGAATTACATATTCATTCAGATACTTTAAATAATTGAACACTTTGTGGGAATAAAACACTGAATAATGATAGCTTTAAGAGCTGCTTTAAATTTGATTCCTATGAGTTGAGATAGGAGAACTTTAATACAAAAAACAGTTGAGAACCTTTGAATTTAAGTTAAAAATACTGCAAAATAAGCACCGAACACCTTCGTAATATTTATTAATACAATTTAGCCATGGCTACATATAGCTTTTATCTTATCTTTATGCTTCTATGACTGGAACTGGGTTGGCCAATGAGTATTTTACCAAGAAAATTAACACAACACAAAAGTATAAACAAATATTTTTAAGGTTGTCAATCTAAGCAGTATTCTTTTTTCATAAATATTAAAGAAATCAGGGAATTATCTACCAAAGTACTTGGGATTCTTGATATCCTATTGATAAGAAATAATAATAAAGACATAATAGGTTGTCAATCTTTCTTCATGAATACTAGGAAAACCAGGGAATTATCTACCAAAATACTTCAAGTAGACTTCTCAATTGGGATTCTTGATATCCTATTTATAAGAAATAATAATAAAGAAATATTAAGTTGTCAATCTAAGCAGTATTCTTTTTTTAATGAATACTGGGAAAAACCAATAATAATCAAAGCTTGAAAAATAATACATTTTGCTTGAATAAGCACACATACCTCCTCCCCTGGAGAGACCCAACTCCTTGTTTATTTACTTTCTGTGCTCATTCCGCCGATTGAGCCAAGGGGGAGCCCGGAGGAGCCCGCTGGCTAGTGTCTCCCTGCCACCACCCCCTCTCCCGCCCCCCGTGCGACACAAATGCTCATCGAACACACTAACGACATGTCAACCACGAGTACCGTTAGCTGCGGTCACGTTGCCCCACTGCCACCGTTGGTGACTACGGCCAAGGCCCTGGCCGATCTGCAATTGGGATTGGGGATTGGGTATTGGGTGCGGCTTCAACTTCACAAAACCAAAACCAAAACTCAAACCAAAAAAAAAAGAAAAGAAAATGTAAATGTAAATAAATGAAAACAAAGTCTACGCATACCAAAAACGGGAGGCAGTCCCCACTTCCAGTCCGAAAGCAAACAGCAAGAAAGCAAAAAAATAAGTAAGCAAGTAAGCAAGTAACCGCGGCGAAAGCGAAGTGAGCAAAAAAGGAAAGGAAGCCGCCGCCACCGAGCTGACTTTCCAAGCCATCGGAAAATAGTTTGCCAGCCAATTTTCTTGTCGGCCACGGAAAAGCCACGTAATGGTGGAAGCCAGCCGAGATCTCGGTCTCCGATAGGATCGATCCACCCAAAGGGGCGCGAAGCCAATCGAACATGTTGCGAGAATGTCTGTTTGGAGCCCATTGAAGGTCACCAAATTAAGCACTTAACTCGATAAAGATAACTACAAGCATACTACTACCGACATACTATTAATTATTACATACTTTATATTTTAGTGAATATAATTTACTATACAAAGTATTTTTATTACAAACTACATTTTATTCACTAAAATATTAAGTAA
Organism: Drosophila watanabei; assembly: GCA_008042575.1. Taxonomy (NCBI): domain Eukaryota; kingdom Metazoa; phylum Arthropoda; class Insecta; order Diptera; family Drosophilidae; genus Drosophila; species Drosophila watanabei. Next base: position 94,348 of record VNJS01014566.1, read on the forward strand.
ATAATATTACTTTACTGACATTTCAAGGAATTTACTTCTGTTTAACTTTAGTTTTCATTATCTTGAAAGGTCTTTTCTGATATCTCACATTTTGGTAGACTTTTTGATAATAAATACTGCAATTAACAGTTAAGCGATAAAACATTAACTTTATTCTATTAAATATTGAAATGATTAGCTTTTTAAGAACAACACACTTAAAATTTGTTGTCTTGAAAATTGTAAAACCCAAAAGTTTAACTTAAAATTAATTCAAAAATTCCAAATACAAATAATTAGTAAAACGTTTTTACAAAAAGTTGAAAGCCTAAAAAAAATACTTATGAATATTTAGATTTTTTTTTTTACATGTTTTACTAATTCTAGAAGATTGCAACGAGGTGAAGGAATTATTTTCGACCCTAAATATCATATATATTCTTAATCAGCATCAAATGCCGAGTCGAGTCTTATTACCCATTTTTTTTAAATTTGATCATTAAAATTGTCAAAAATTAAATAAAAAAATGTGTAAATTCAGTATCTTGATGTATTACCCTTTAAAAACTAACACAGTAAAGCTTTCCAAATTGTAGTCGATGCACTTTTGCATAGTTATGATCCAATTACAATCTTTTGGGGTATATGAACTTCGGCTTTAGCTTTCTTTCTTGCTTTTATTCATTTTTAAGATTAGAACATTATTTTCGACATTTCAGTAAGATGTTCTCTTTTTTTCGATATTTTTGTTTTTGATTCAGAAACTAAAGAAAGCTTGTTAAATTGTAGAATTATCTAATAATTTACAATTCAATTCAAGATATACATACGTTTTTTTTTAGATAACATATATTGTAATGTAAGAGTTATACAGAAAAAACTTTATCAATTTCGATTTCCCTGGAACGATAGTATCTAAGCAAACTTTGCAGTTTAAAATAAACAAAAACAAGGCTTCAATAAGTCGAGAAGCATTTGTCCCTATAAGTTTAGACTCTAAGTTGCACATATTTGAACCCTTATTCACAAGTTCTTTGTCATTATTTACCAAAGATATAAAAAAGCTTTCATTTTTCTACAAAAAACACTAGAGCTTACACTGAGCTTATGTAAATACAGTATTTCCCAGAATTCAACTAGAACTCCGTGGGGAGTTCCACTGTATGTATGTTTAGAGTGTGTCATCGAGCAGGATCAACCCCTTCCGTTAACCCCTATTGCAGATTTTTGGCTGTTTTGTATTTTTCGCACCCTTGAAACCTGGGATTTACTTACGTTTCGGGTAAAGTGGCGGCCGACACTTAACTGCCTCAATGCCGTTGTTATTGTTGTTGTTGTTGTTGTTGTTGGTGTGAGTGCTGCCGCCGTTGAGGCTGCTAATGGCGTTGGCCACGGCTCCTCCGGATGTACCGCCGCCCATCGTCGGCGGCTGTGTGAGGGGCAGGGGCGGGGGCGGTGGCTGGTGCTTCATGGGCGCCGCCGGTGAGGCGTTGGAGCCCGGCGCCGGCGAAGACACATTGCCGCCGCCGAAGAGGCGACGCTGCTGCAGAAACGACGCCGTCTTGCCGCCTGTGTTGTGTTGTGTTTCAATTCGCACGTTGCTGCAAGCGCTGTTTCACTGTGGCCAGTTGCTACTGCATTTATTGTTTACTATGGGTTAAACGAAACGGGCTTTAGTTACAGAGTCTCGGCTAGTTGCTTGCTTAGTTAGTTGCAGGTGCGACTGCTGGCCATTGTTTACTATGTTTAGTCATGGCCTGGTTTTTCTGTTACGCCAATAATTGAATTAGAAGCTTTTTTTATGCGACGCAAAAAATGCTTTGCCAATTCGCGCCCAAGGGTTAAGTTAAACAGTTATTTGTTGTGGCGGCTGCTTATCTAGATGGTGAGCGAGCGAGCGAGCTAGTGATAGGGGCTTAAGTGGGATATGAAGAGCGAAAGAGAGAGGAGCTATTGCAGATTACTGCAATATTGACTTTTTAGGGTTTCCACTCTATTTACACTCACACACACACACACTCAAATGCAGCGGAGAACTGCATAGTCAATGGGTGGAAAACTAACGGTGCCAAGCAGCTGCGTCACCTTGACCTACACAAATACGCCTGCAAGTGAGATGCATAAAATACACACACACACAGCCATCCACATATAAAAAAAACTCGGAGCACGCACCTAAAATAATTGAATAAAAAAAGCTCAGCAATCGGAACTAATTTACGCGCACTTTGTTATTAATTATTTCCGTTTGTTTGTGTTGTTGTTTGTTTATTTTTTCGGTTCAGCAGGAAACCGAACGACCACGCCGAGAAAGTCTGTTAAATCGGAATTATTCCATTAATATTAAATTTTTTTTGCGTGTTTTTGTTTTGTTTGTTTGTGAGGTTTTTGGGTTTTTAAAAAATTATGCGCGCGTGCCGACTTTTTGCAATATAAGTGTGTCAGTGTTTCTAATTATTCGGATCGCAAAAAGCTTAAATAGCTTAATAAAAAAAAGTAGGTAACAAAAATCTAGTAGATTTTTAAATTCCTTCACACATCCGATTTTCCTTCGCGTTCACGACTCACAGTGGGCTATATCTTTACAACGGGGCTGCCAATTTACAACAAATTTACAATTTACAAGTTACAACTGAATTAGAGCTGGGATACTATCGATGGCACTATCGATATATCGAATTTTTGCTTTTCTGAGCCACCATCGATAGTTTTTTGACGCTATCGATGGTGCTGGGCATTTTTAAACTTCACTGACATTACATTATAAGAGATATTAAAAAAATTGAATTATATCTTTTCTAATAAAAACGCATTTTAGCTTAACTTAAATTGAAAGGTGTTGGTGCCGAAATTTTTATGTGTTCCCGCAACCTCCACTGAGTCGGAACGTATGTTCAGCAAGGCTGGACTCGTCATAAATAATGGCAGAGCTTCGCTTAAGGCGAATAATGTGGACATATTGTTATTTTTGCAGAAAAATTCCTGGATAGAATAATTTGTATTTTTTTTTAATTTTATATTAAAAATGACCTGAATTTTTATGATCTCTGTTGAAGTTGCCTTATAATTTATGTTAATGATAAGAAAGAATTATTTTGATTTTTTTGTACCCTTTTTTATTATGTATATAGCTTAAAAAACAAAAAACCTTTATATGGAAAAATGAAGTAAATATGACTATACTATCGATACTATCGAATTTTTGCTTTGAAATCATCGAAACTATCGAATGGCGCGACCATCGATAGTATCCCAGCTCTCGCCGAGAGCGCCCCCAGTTTAGCTATTTTCCCCCTACATTTGGCGGTTTTTTCTTTATTCTACATTCTACATTTTGACTGGCAGCATTGGGTGCTGAATCTTCAAAAACATGGGCAGCATTGGGTGCTGAAATGCGCAAATGGGCAGCACTGGTCGCTCATCGCTAAAAAATGGGCAGCACTGGTCGCTCATCGCTATTAAATGGGCAGCACTGGTATATTTATAAACTGTCATAAAGAAAGGTGAAGAACTTGGGTAAGGTGGCACGGTTTCCTGTTATACAATAATTTAGATTGGTTCAAGACATTGATTGTGCTACGCTAAATACGTCATTCTTTGTGAAAATAAAAGGAGAATTTAATATTTTGTTTGTTAATATTTTCTAATATTAAAAATAAATAAATTAAATATAACTCTTGAATATAGTATTTAAAGAAAAACTAAATTAAATTCTTAAGAAGGGCGAAAATAATTTGATACGAACTGAAAAATAACACATAAAAGTAAGTACAAATTTATATTAATATTTGAAACCTAAGATTTTTAATAAAAATTATAGTAAAAATAATAAAAAACAAAATAAAGAGATACTCTGATAACAAATCGACTAAAAGGTTTTTAGAATAAAAGAAGTCACACAAAATATTAAACAAAAAATAAATTATAATAATTTCTTTTAAACGCAGTTCATAAGAAAAGCTTATTTTTTTAAATTATTATTTATATGTTTTTATGATCAAGAAGATTGTTTTTGTTAAATTTTAAATGCTAATATAAGTATACAAAAATATAGCGCTTATATTATTTAATTCTCCTAAATCTACACTGCACGAAATAAGCTGCAAGTCATAAGGACTCTACTTAAGGACATTGAATGCTCAAAATTTAGTTTTACTTTTGGACGAATCCACAGGTGTTGGTGCTACAAAATGACTTGTGTTTTGTTTGTACTAATATAAGACTCACAAAACACATTATTTTCTTATTAATTTATATAAATTCTGTTTTTATCCAAACTTTTTCTCCCCGGAATTCGGTTATTTTTAGCTTAAACTTTCTGCTGATCCAGCTTTTTCCGCTCGGAAAGAAATGACATCGCTGCTGGGGGACTGCTCGGTGCGCGCCCCACTCATTCAGTCGCTTGATGTCGGACACGGCGGACGCGTTTTGAAACCTGCTCTGCGATAAAGTCGTCTTGTGTTTTGATTTAGGGAACAGTTGTAAGCCAACGAATTAATTAGCAACACAAAAAACGCCCACAAAAAAATATACAAAATAATTACGAATATAAATAAATTCTGCGCCAGTGTCGCGGGCGATTGTTTTCCTTTTTGTTTGGTGCCTAGATTATTTTTTTGGGCGCCAGCGTAGGCGTAAAGAGAAACTATTTGTTTGTTTTCTATTTGTTTGTTTGCTTTTTTTTCGTGTGAAATTGAAGCCCGGCAACGGCGTCAGCTCGGAACAATGAAAGTTGATTGAATATTTCTCTTTATGCAAATTTCCCATTGCAGAAGAAGCGGCTTCCGCGACAACGTTCGAAATTTAGAAACTGGCAATTCGATTGCAGGAAGTCACCAGGAAATCAGGTAAATACGGGTTCTGCTCTCTGTTTTTCGTGGGAAAGTTGAAGATCAAGGCCAGGCGATGGGGCGCCTGCTGCTGCCTGCTCGCCTCTCTGCCAAGGTGAAGGTCATTGCAGGCGAATGTCGGCGGGCTGCAGCCGCTTTTGTTGTTATATAAACACCCCACCAGACCAGCGCCACCCCGGTGCCCGGGACCCGGGGCAGTTGGCTCACTAACCCAGTAGTGCGCATGTCGCCTCCTTCGAAGGCCGTTGCCTGACCTCCAAGCACCGCCCCCCCAAGGACCAGGAACAGCTGCGGTCACGGAAAATGGCATTTCCTGGCTGGGCAGTGGTAGTGTGTTTTTTCAAGAACTCACAACACCTGGGGGTCACCTCTTTAAATTATTAAATTATTAAATGTTATCGGAAAACTTGTGCCCACTTTTTGTAGGACGTTAAAGTTGGTATTTATGGGGGTTTTGAAGACTTAAATGTTATTAAATATTAATAATAATGTAATATATAATATTAAACGAAATTCAAAGACTTTTTAATACATTTATTTTTTGTTTAATAACATTTTTTGAGCATAATTATTTTTTCTAACAAGAAATTAATTATTTTATTACAATTTTAAATGAAATTCTAGGTTTTTTTAATAAAATTTTTCTACTACTTGCCATTTTAGAACACTTTTTAAATAGAAAATTTAAATGTTCAAAACTTAAAAAGCAAACACAAAAATTATTAAGTACAAAATAAAGTAAAATAAAGTAAAGATATAAATTAGCATAATGTATTCTTAAAACTCCTTGAAACACGACTCTTTTTAAATTTCCATTCCAGTTTTTAAGTCTTAATATAACATTTTCCCAATTATTTATACATTTTGTAAAAAACCTCCACTATTTTGGTGGCCATGGGTGTGCCTAGCATTGAACTTGACAGTGGCAATGGCAGTTGTGGCGGAGCAGCCTTTCGGTGCTGAGTTTTTGTCGCTAACAAGGTTAGTGGGTTAAATGGCCCGCTCTCGCTCCCTCTCCTGCCCACTGTACTACTCCTCCTTCTCCTCCTCCTTCTCCTGCTCACTCTCTTTCTCTTTCGCTGAGCCCGGATTCGAGGAAACCCGTTAGTTTAGCATTAACCCGCCGATCGGCTTTGGCATTGCTCTGGCTCTGGCTCTTGCTCTTGCTCTGACCATTAAGAGCCACTTACACTCGCTCGCTTACTTTCCATGCTAATCAAGGCGCCGATTCGGCCCAAAATAAGCGGGGCGCCTAATTGAAAGAAATTTGTTTGCGGCGACATGTCTGCTGGGAGAGTCTTGAGTTTCAGGCTGCACAGCGAGAAAAAATTGGGGAACATTTAAGGAATTTTAAAATCAAATCTAGATAATAATGTCTTGATAAATATGAAAGGTTAAATTTTGTAAATTTAGTTTGTTTATTTTATTTTTTTATATTAGGAAATTATTAAACCTATTAAAGCGAAGTATATTTTAGACATGTTTCTTCAGTTTCTTAGTTTTTTTGAATTATAAGATTATAATATGCTTGTTTTAAAAATGACTGGAAATATAACACTATTTTTTATTTCTTTCTGCCTTTTAGAAACTTTATAAAGCTTAGAAACTATATCATAAGCTGGACTCATAATTCCAAACACGAATGATCCATAATTAAGTTTTTTTTTTTGGTATTTTGGCATTTCCACAGTATTTTTAAAATACTTTCCTCTATTTAACTTCATTGTTTTTCGTGTAAATTATTTTATTTTTGAAATTCCTTCAAGTTGTTTGCTCAAGATATTATTTTACAAGTGTGCCTTCGCTTTTTGTGGCTGTGTGCAACTCGCTGTTTGCCACTTGCAACTTGCAAGCTGGTGAGCTGCTAATGCGGCTGGCTTCTTGGAAGTGGCACAGCCGCGGACCTGGTGAAATTGAGATAAAGATGGAGCCGCGTTGATGATAATCGTTGCGATTTCTTATCGGGTTTGTCACACTACAAGGCAAGAAAGGAAGCTAACTTCATAAAGCTCAAGTTTTTGTACTCTTTCGAATTTGGTTTTAATCAAAACTTGGCCAAAAATGCATTAATTTCAGTTCAGAAAGCTTTTTTGTGCTGGTTTTTAAAGGGTTAACAAGTCAGCTTTGTATATTTAAAATGTATAGATCAAGAATATATATGATTTATAAGGTCGGAAATGACTTCTATACCAAATTTCGGCAAGAGGACCCAAAATATGACCATTATAAGGGAGTTTACAGTTCAATATTTATACATGATAATTCTTTCGGGGAATCATAATTTTCCAAAGATTATAACAAACCAAAAAGTCGTACTTTTCGAATCCGAAAACTGTTTAATGCTAGTTTTTAAAAGGTTAGCAAATAAGGAGATTGATTTACAACTTTAAAAAATTTAGATTTTATTGGTTATGATTATTATTTGACCATTTTATAAAATGTTGAAAAATTAAGTAATATTTAAGTGTCGGAAATGACTTTTTCACTAAGCTGCAAGCTTCTGACTGTAATAAGTTATTACTAATAACTTTACAGTACCCTGCTAGTCAGTAAATATTTCATTAAATATTAATCATATTCATCTATCAGAAACAAAATGAATATTACGTTTTTGAGGGCAACGAGTAAAAGCCCGGCCCTTGTGACTCACTGCCAAGATTGTGTGCTCAGTGTTTGGACCCCAAACAGTTCGATGACTTGCAGCGTGAATTGCATTTCGAGTGGCAAGCTGACAGAAAAAAATATACATAAAGAAAATGACAGACTGACAGACTGAGAAACTGATGGATTGGCAGACGGACGAATCGTGCGGGTTTATGACCAGCAAGAGCCAAGCCCCACGGAGCCCCGGCACGATCCCCGGCGATCCGATAATTGCGCCCAAAAGAGAGCGCACAAAAACACGGGAAAATTAAAACTCTCGAAAAAGGAAAACAGCAAGAAAGAGAGCGGGGAAAGACGGGAGCTAAATGAAAACCAAAACAAAGTCATTAAACGCAAAGTGCTGGAAAACAAAACAAAGCCGCTAAAAGCGACAAAATAAAAGACGGAAAATTACCGAGAAATAATACAGAAAAAAAAGACTTTAAAGAGCTCTTTTTTTTTAATTTTCACTTTCACTGTTCCGGGGGCAAGGGTGACAGGGGGATAGGCAGTGCTACATATGTTGCGCTCTGATAACTCTTTAAAGAGACAGACTCTGACTGAGAGCCAGAAAGAGCGTTCTAAATGGGCGGTCTCAGCTCGTTGGCTTCCAAATGAGTCATGGAGGTGACCCGAAAAACCAGGAATGGCTCACTTTGGAACGATCTTGATGGGAGTTAGTCACTTTCATATCACTTTTGTGTCTATTTAAAAAATATTACTAATTGATTGGTTAAAAAATATGGTTTTCAGAAACGATTTCGGAAGTTTGCCCAGGAGATTCTGTATTTATTTCGTGAAGGTTGAATAATTCTGTGTTGTGATATAGATTTTGGGGGAGTATCTGTTGAGTACGTTATAGAGTTTTGAAAAGGGAAAATAAATCAAATACTTACTGACAGAGATAAATCTCATTTAAATATGATATTCATTTTGGAGAAGTCACTTCTGTGTTCATTAAAAAATATTACAATTTGTTTGGTTAAAAAAATGGGGTTTGGAAACGAAATGGTTTCCCTTGGGAGTTCTGTTTTTATTTCGTGAAGCTTGATTAATTCTGTGTTTTGGTATTAATTTTGAGGGAGTATCTGTTGATTATGACTATGTTATAGAGTTTTGAAGAAGAAAAATACATTAAATACTTACTGACATAGGTAAATTCTATATAAATATGATATTTATTTTAGGGGAGTTCTACACTTTTAACGGAGAAAAATGCATCAAATACTTACTGACATAAATAATTCTCATTTATTTATATGATATCGATTTTGGGGGAGTATCTGTTGACATTATGACTACGTTATAGAGGTTTGAAAAATAAAAATACATAAAATACTTACTGACAGACTTAAATCTCATTTAAATATGAACTATCTATAAACTATCTCTTATTAAACGTAAGTTTCTGTGAACTTAGAGCGGGTTTCCTGGTAAAACTTTAATAAATTAGTAAAATATCAAAAACACATTTTTTGTGCTGCTTCTATATTTAATATTGATATATATAATATGTTTTTAAAGGTTAATAATGATATAATATTTAGGAAAATTCAAACTATACAGGGAATATATAAAAGACATCCTAAAATGCCAAAGAAAGTCAAACCAATCGGAATTTAAAAACCAGTTTGAAGAGTTCTTCAGCTAACAATTCGATTTTAAAATTTCCAAGGAAAGACAATTGGTCACAAGCTCCTCTCCCCTTACAGCTTCGCATTCTCCCTGATCCACTGCCGCAGCTGGGAGACCCTCTCGTAGCCATCGGGAGCCGCTCGGCCGCAGGATCCGAGCACGAAGCTGGCCACGCCCGCCAGCCGCCCCTCGTAGGTGGCCGGTCCGCCGGAGTCGCCATAGCAGGCGCCCTTCTTGGCGTCGTGCAGCAGGCACATGGTGGTCTCCGACAGGCGCGGCAGGTACCGCCGCCGACAGGTGTTCCTGTCCAGATTCTTCACCTGCTCGTACAGCAGGTCGTTGGAGATGGGGCCGCTGTTGGAGATGGCTCCCCAGCCTGAGATATAAACGGTGGCGTCGCTGGGCGGATCTCCAGTGGCCAGCTGGATGACCTTGGCCTTGTCGTTGAGGCTTAGAGCATGACTCAGGCGGAGCACGGCCACGTCATAGCCGTCGCCCTTGTACTGGGGATGGACATGAACGGCGGCCACCTGACGGGTTTCGCCCCCACCGCCCGAGAGGTGCAAGGTGCCCGCCAAAATGGTCAACTGGTTGGCCGGAGTTCTGGACGGAAATAAAGATCTAAATCTCAGGGATCTCCCAAAGAACTCCACTTACACATTGGAACCCTGCTTGACACAGTGGGCAGCGGTGAGGATGTAGGTGCTGGAGATGATGGAGCCGCCGCAAAGGTGGCTTCCACGGCGACGCAGCGAGATCTGGTGGGGGAATTGTCCCGCGGTGGCCTTGGTGCCGCCCACAATGCGGGGACTCCACTCGGGTTCGGGTTCGGGTTCGGTCCTGTTGGGCCTCGCCAGGACACCAACTGTCCCTAAAAGGAGTAGAAAGGCACAGAGCAGCGGCAACGACATGACTTTTACGGGTTGAGTGTGCTCCCTGCCCACCGGCTTGGCCTATTTATGAGCTGCGGACTCATCATCATTAGTTCCTTGAGATGTCAAAGTCAATGTCGCGCTATCGATCCGAGAATTAACCTAATTTGGTTTCATTTTGGGTCTCCTTTTTTGTATTATTTTTTATGGAAATGAAGCCTCGTAATTGCCAGAGGTTGGGGTCGTTGTATGGGAACTGATTAAGTTCTGGGAAGAGAAAGCCACAAGCCCTGCGGATAGGGATTCCCATAATTGAAATGCTTCTCTTTAAAGGAAAGTCTTAATTATAAAACTTATCATTCGAAACTCTTGGCTGCTGTTGAATTATCGATTTCAAGGCCATAAAATCGGTCTCCCTCCCCTTTGAGGTCATAAATAAACAAGCATTTCACGCATTTAGTGAGCGATTATTACGTTAACCAGCCGCAGTATTCTCGATCCTTATCCTTATCGCCTTACTGACTCACACAGCAGAAAATAAGCAACGCAGAAAATGAACTACAAGTCAACGTTATTTCGTAATATTTATTATTAAATATTTATTAATTAATATAAAAAAAAGACTCCTTCAAGCTAGCTGCTCCTGGATCCACGAAGAAAAGGGTGCCAGCCTGACAAAGACATTGGGATAGCGGGACCCACAGGCGCCCACCACAAAGTTGGTCAGTCCGATGAGCTTGTCCTGGTAGACGGCTCCACTGCCGCCGTCGCCGTGGCAGGTGCCCTCCTTGAGCTCGTGCGCCAGGCAGAAACTGTCCCCAGCCGGGTCGCTATACGCCTCCTGGCACTCCGCCTCGGGGGCCACCTGCAGGGACAGCTCCCGGATCTTGTACGAGGTGGTGCCATCGATGGTGCGGCCCCAGCCGGCGACACTCACGTCAGAGCCCGCGGCGGGCAGGGCGTCCTCGCTGCCGGCCACCTCGATGGCCTTGATCCGTTCGGTGAAGGCCAAAGGGGAGCTGAGGGTCAGCACGGCCAGGTTGTTCTGCAGCTGATAGTAGTCCGGATGGACGGTGGCCGAGTCCACGGTGACGATGTGTCCGCCGGCGTACTGATTGGTGCTGCCCACGCGCAGGGACAGCCGGTTGGCGGCGATGCTGTTTTTAGGGGGTTTAATATGGATTTATAAATATGGTTTTTTATGGGGTTAAGGATTAAAGGGGGGAGTATATATATTCTTCTATTTAGCTATAAAGTTTGAACTGGATTGAAGCATTTTTTAAGTGCTTAAAAGAGGTTTCAGTGACTTTGAGTTATTGTTTCTTAAATTCGAGCGCGCAAAAGTATGCAATGGTTTTTAGGTAATGATTATCGGTTACTTTAAGGTCGGGATAATCTATAAAAATCTTGTAGAAGAAGGTCTGAAAGGGTTCCTTCAGTCTCCCTGCTTTAAGTACATTAAATTTAATTCAAAACTAAATCGTTTAATATCACTCATACGACTAGTTGTACCTCCATTGACTAGAATATCACGTATACGACAAGTAGGACAAGTAAAACCCAGAAATCTGCGCATTTTATACAAGTTCTTGACTCAAACCCTTAAAAATCTCATCACAATCAAGCTCTCCCAATACTCACAGCTTTCCGTCGCGGTACACACAGTGGGCCGTGGTCAGGACCTTCGTTTCGGACAGAATGCAAGCGCCACACACATGGGCGTTGTCCACGCGCAGGGAGGCAGCGAAGGGCGTGGCATTGAGGGTGGCCTCCTCGCCGCCCATGATGCGGCCTCGGGCCTGGACGGCGACCAGCAGGGAGAGACCCAGCAGGCCCAGAATCAGGGATCTCTGTTGCATGTTGTTGCTCGGATGAACTACCCGCGACGGCGGTCGGAATGGAAGTGCGGAACTGCGCACCGCGAGTGGCGGCAATTTAAGTGGACGTGCCGTTGGGGGAGCTGCTCCAACCGAATCCCATTGCTGTTATCTTCGGCTTGGACATCGAGGTAAATCTAATCTTATCGCCTGAATTGGACGGCGAGCGGCTTTATACGCGTCGTTAGTTGTTATTTCAACGATCAAATTGGCACATAAATAGAAAATGGCAAAAAAAACCTGCGGAGTAAGGGGGTTCTCGAAGGAAGTCCACTGTCCATGACAAGACACCAGCCATAACACCATCTTTGGTAGATATATTTGCTAGTGACTAAGCCGAGTGAGTCAGGCAAGTGATTTGGAAAAGACAAAGTCACCCGAATAAGTCAAAAAAGAGATCAGAAATGGAACTTATAAACGGTTAAGTAGAATCTTTTCTCATTTCTGGATTAAGAAACCTTAATTCCCATTCTGCTTAGCAACCAATTTATAAAAATTTTAGAAGTTATTTAAACGAATTTCACAAAAGGCTAGAAAAATAATTCAACCCTTATCTTGATAAGTAGGAATTGCCCAAGATCTGTATCAATAGCATGGCGATAAGACATCTGGCCTTTACGATTTTAGCTTAGTCACAATCTTAACCCGCTTTTATTGTGGGGTTTTTCTAAAATCTATGCTTCCAAGAACTTGTAGTTATTCGGTGGAACTTCCCAGTTCCAAGCCTTATTTACACCCCAAGTTAGATCATCAATGTCCCATAATCCTCATAAAGTCGAAGGTTCCATTGAAACTTTGAACGTCGCTTGTGCGGCGCCTATCGGTTATTATTTATGGCCAGCACTAAATTCTAAATGGTCGAAACTATAGGCCATAAACTGGAGCAACCATTGCAGTCTCGGATTAATCAGGAAAAAATAACAATTTCTTTTGTTTTTTTTTGGGAGGGAACACACTTTATGCACATGAAAAAAATGTATAAAAAAATTATGGCTATCCTTGGGGGAACTGCAGGGAAGTCTAGGGATGTAGAGGGGACTTCAGGGATCTCCAGGGATTTCAAGGGGTCTTCAGGGATCTTTAGGAATATCAAGGGATATTCAGGGATCTCTTTTGATCTTCAGAGACGTCCAGTGGTTTCAAGGGAGCTCCAGAAATCTGTCTTCAGTGATCTCTGGGGATCTCCAGTGTTTTTCAGGGGTTTCTAGAGATGTTCTGTGATCTCCAGGGAGCTCTAGGACCCTCCACTGACATGTAGTGATCTCCGACGAACAGTTATCTCCTTACACCCCAAGTGATCTCCAGCTACCTCTAGTGATCTCCCCAGCAATCCCCCATGGACCATCCTTAGCTCTCCTTAGTTGGAATTGGCCTCGATCCACGCCAGATAGTACGAGACGCGGGTGGTTATGTCCGGATAGTTGCTGCCGCACTCGCCAAAGTGGAAGCTGGTGATGCCGCGCAGGACGTTGCTGTCATCGACAACCGCTGCTCCGGTGTCGCCCCGGCAGATGCCCTCCTTCTCGGCACTGGACAGGCAGGTGACGTGCTCGTAGCCATAGCCGCAGGCCAGCTCGCACCACGGAGCACTCAGGGTGTTGTAGTTGGCCTTCTGCAGCTTGTAGGAGGCGCTGCCGTCGGAGAGCTCACCCCAGCCGGCCACATACACGGGAGTGCCGTTGGGCAGCTCCTCGGCGGTCTCCTCGGTCTCCTCGCCACTGCCCTCCGCCTCGCTGGAGGGCAGGGCAACGGCGGCAATGCGGTCGCTGTAGACCAGGTTCTGGTCGAGGGTCAGGAGAGCCAAATTGTGGAGGAAGTTGCCGTAGGAGGGATGGATGAGGATGCTCTTGACGCTGACGATGCTGCCGCCGGCATACTGGTTGATGCTGCCCACGCGCACGGCCACGGAGCTAGGATCGATCCTGGAGAAAAGATATAGTTTAGAATTCTGCTTTTTAAAGTAAGATGACTCCCACACTTACGGCGTGGTGCTCAGGCTGGAGACACAGCTGGCGGCGGTCAGGATTGTGTTCTGCGAGATGATGGCTCCGGAGCATGCATGGGCCTTGTTCACGCGCACGGAGACGGACCAGGGGAACTCCCCCACGGCGGCATCCTCTCCGCCCAGGATGCGACCCTGGGGCGAGGCATGGACGACAGCGAGCACTCCGCAGATTAGCAGGAGCAGAGCGATGCGTGGATCAGCCATGGCGATTAATTGGCAACTGAACGGTTCGCCTCGATCGATGTTAGGGACTTGGCTCCTTCTCGATCTAATCGCCGATCGGTGGGAATATATATACACAGAGCGAGATATATACACTCGATTTATGGCTGAACGACTGGCGATAAGATTGCTTTAAACCCCGATCGTAAAAGTTGGGGGCTCTATAAATGCCGGCGCGGCGGACTGAGAGCCTTTCAGTTGAGACATCTTCTAGCCGCGAATATGAGTCCCTACCTGCTCACCACCGTTCTTGGCCTCGTCCTGACCTTGGGCGGCTCTGCCGAGGGAGTCCGAGCGCCGGCGGATGTGGGCTCCCTGCCGTACACCATCTCCCTGCGCCGCAACGGCGTCCATGTGTGCACCGGCGCCCTGATCACCGCCAAGTGGGCCCTGACCGCCGGCCACTGTGTGAGCCTGGGCGGCGGACAGCAAAGGTAAAGACTCCTCCTCCTCTCCACGGAGCATTTCTCACAGTATTTCCCCTTGAATGAGCAGCTATCCCCCCTCGTCCTACACCGTGCGAGCGGGAAGCATCCAGCGCCTGGCCGGCGGACAGGTGCTGCCTCTCTCCCAGATCATCATACACAAGGACTACTCCAGTTCCAGCTCCGCCGGAGCCAATGACCTGGCCCTGCTGGAGCTGCAGACGCCGGTGACCCTGAATGCCAACACCCAGACCATCGATCTGGCCACTGCCAGGCCACCGGCTGGCGGCCTGGTCACCTACTCGGGCTGGGGCTCCGCCAAGCCGGACGGAGCCTTCAGTCACGGCCTGCAGGTGGCCACGCGCCGGGCGCTCAGCGCCAGCGAGTGCCAGCAGGAGCTGTTCCTGGAGCAGGAGGATCTGCTCTGCCTGAGCCCCGTCGCGGACACCGATCTCTCCGGGCTCTGCTCCGGCGACGCTGGCGCCCCGGCGGTCTACGAGAACGAGCTGGTGGGCATTGCCACCTTCTTTGTGAGCGGCTGCGGGTCCGGGCAGCCCGATGGCTACGTGGACATCACCCAGCATCTGGAGTGGATCGTCGTGAATTCCGAATAAACGAACGCAACGCTGGGTGGGATTATCTAGTGTGTCTTGGGATATTCCATCTGTTTAATTTATTAAGACAATATGTAGCCGTGGAACAATGACTTTCAAAATCCAGAATCCGAGATTACTTAATCGGGAAACATGGGACATCTTTATGGCCAAATGACTCAGTGAGGAGCCCTTAACTAATCTCGAGAACTCTTGAGAGAAGTCATTGAAAGGGACTTAATTTAAGGAGGTTTTTCCTGCTTTGATTTGCACTTGAACCTTGACTATCGCGCTGGGTTCATTCCTAATAGAGATGGGAATAAGATTGATAAATAGCTTGGTTCATTCTTTACAGAAAAGGAATGATAATAATAGATAAAAACATGGCAAACATCGATTTTGGACAAGCTCTAATTCTGATTTGCAGCAATAAAAGTTGTTTTTAAAAATGTTATTATCAAAAAAGGAGTATGTAAAGTAAAACATCTTGGAAAACATCAGTTTAAACATCAAGTTTTTAAGAGTTTTGTCGGTTTAAAGTTTAAAGATTTTGAACTTTCTTTAAAACTAAAATTTGTATGGATACCAAATATCGTGCTAATTGGTTTTATATATAAATAATCTTATTCTCAAGATTCAGCATACAATATTTTATGACTTTTAGACTATAAAAATACCTTAAATATAATGAAAACAACTGCCACTTCTGTTACTGTTTGACTTTAATACATAATCACATTATAATACCGATATGAAAATGATATTTTAAGCAGGCCAAGGGTTGTGTCATTTATAGATTTCAATTGATAATCAAAATGTTTTGCGTTGATAACCGATTCTAAGCGATAATTTGCTTCGGTTTTTGATAGGAAAAAAGGGAAAGGAGAGCCAAGAAGGAACTAAGATGCATAAAGAATATAAAGTATTTAAAAGAAAAGATTATATTTTTTGCTATTGAATGCTAAATATCTTTTCCCTCTACATTCCTTTCCCTTCTCCGGGGAAACCCAAAAGAAAACCAAAATCTTAAATCTTTGCTTTTGTCGTGAATTACAATTTATTGGATTTGCTCCTGGATCCAATCGTAGTTGGCTGGAATGCTCACGAATCGCTCCGGCAGCAGGCCGCCGCACTCGCCGAGCATCTGGGCGCCGAGACCGACCAGCTCTCCCTCGTAGACGGCGGGTCCTCCGATGTCCCCGGTGCAGATGCCGTGGCGGCGTCCATGGCCCAGGCACAGGACCTGGTCATTGGTCTGAGGCTCGGACTCGTTCTTGCCCAGAGCGCACTCCCGGGGGGCCATCACCTCGGCCTCGCCGATCTGCAGGGTGCGGTGCATGTCCGCCTCGGACTCGGTGGTGCGGCCCCAGCCAGAGACCTCCACGTGGGCGCCCTGGGGCGGCGTCTCGCGCGACAGGGGAATGGCGGCCACGGCCTCGTTGAAGGTCACGTCCTGCTCCAGCCGGAGCAGGGCAATGCCGGTCTTCAAAGTATTGTAGTTCGGGTTAATGGTGATCTCCTCGACGCGAATCCGCTGGCCGCCGGAGTACAGGTCCACGGAGCCCACGGAGACCATGAACAGTTGGGCGGGCCACCTAAGGAGTTAAGGATGAAGGAGGTTTTCATGGGGAAAAGCAGTATAAACTCACGGCTTGTCCTTGCCCTCCGAGCAGACGCAGCTGAGGGCGGTGAGGGCGTAACGCTGGGCAATGAGGACGGCGCCACAGTTGTAGCTGCCGCCGATGGAGAGGGCGCCCTGGTAGGGCAGCTGTCCGACGACGGCGTCCTCGCCTCCGGCAATCCTGCCCTGCGGCTGTCCCAGCGTGCTGCCGGCCACGGCAACGAGGATAAGTCCAACTGCGGCGAGTGTGAGCTTCATCATGATGGTTCGCTTCCTTGTGATGGCCCCACTGGCCATGGCGTGAGGTTTTATAGGGTCGATACCTGGAGCTATCTAATCGGGACACAGAGAGCGTGGCAGATAGAGAGCCGGATAGATAGATAGATAGAAGAGGCGGCCATCCGGTGCCAGCAGCTAGGCCCCTTCTGATTAGACAAGCCCTCGCCTTGGGGGAGGGTATATCTCCGCTGATTTCGATTTCAGGCGAATCTATATTCTATATGCCACACATTTCTTTATACATTCGATTGAAATTCATTGAAATCCTGGCTCGAATACGAGTAGCAACGACCTCCGATCGGTGCCAGGAGGGGGTTGGGGAGTAATCCAGGGCGAACACGTTTGCGGCGGCATGCCACGGGGGCAACGATCGCAGATCAAGATCTGCACGTAGCCAAGCTCATCATCTCGAAAAATCTCCTCCCCGCGATTCGCGATTCGATTTGGAGCCAGACTGGTGGCCCAACCAGTTGGCTCTCATTTCGAACCACATTTCGCACCGCCAGAGAGCCAGGCAGGCAGCCCCCTGACTTAAATGGTCTGCCCGCTGGCCAGATTTGTCCATTCGCAGACTCGCCGCCGACCGACCATGATCTTGCGGACGACAACATCTGGCCACTGGCCACAGCTTCAGCTCCTGCTCTTAATCCTCCTGCTGCCGGCCATCGCCAATGCCAAGACGGTGAATCCCAGCGATCCGCTGCAAATCCAAATCCAGCCGGAGAGGGGACTCCCAGAGCCCCGGGCCTACATGCCGGATGCCCAGCATCTGGACTTTGTCTACCACGATCACGAGGAGCTGACGAGGTTTCTAAGGTGAGAATTTACCTTGAAATAATACATTTGTTATTAAATTATTATTATTTATTAGAGCAACCAGTGCCCGGTATCCCAATCTCACTGCTTTGTACTCCATCGGCAAGTCCATCCAGGGCAGGGATCTCTGGGTGATGGTGGTCAGCTCCTCGCCCTACGAGCACATGGTGGGCAAGCCCGATGTGAAGTATGTGGGAAATATCCACGGCAACGAGCCCGTGGGCCGCGAGATGCTCCTCCACCTCATCCAGTACTTTGTGACCAGCTACAGCTCCGATCAGTACGTCAAGTGGCTGCTGGACAACACGCGGATTCACATACTGCCCACCATGAATCCGGACGGTTATGCGGTCTCCAAGGAGGGCACCTGTGACGGCGGTCAGGGCAGGTAAAGTGATGCAGAAGTATATCCTCGAGACTCTACCTAAAGCTCCTTCCAGATACAATGCCCGCGGCTTCGATCTGAACCGGAATTTCCCCGACTACTTCAAGCAGAACAACAAGCGCGGGCAGCCGGAAACGGATGCGGTCAAGGACTGGATATCCAAGATCCAGTTCGTGCTCAGCGGCAGTCTCCATGGCGGCGCTCTGGTGGCCAGTTATCCCTACGACAACACGCCCAACTCCAGTAAGTAGTCTCGGGAGTATCTTGTTATTACAAAATAGAACCTTACAGTTATGTCCGTCTGCTTATCATAGTATCAGTATCATAGTTGTGCGTAGCTGATACCAGGAATCCGGGGGTGGGTCACAACCGAAACTTTGTTAGGAGGCACATTATGATCTCTGGAAAAGATAGTTCCAAACTATCAGCAGTTCCTTACAAAGTCCAGTGATAACTGGTCTGTTATCGGAAGACTCAGGGTGGTCAATATTTTTGTGAATGAAATGAAATTTCAAAGAAGATGGATTCTTGCTAGAATTCCCAACTGGTTCTAGGTTAAGATGGAAGTTACTCTCTAAGTTTATATAAGAGTTATATGTTTATTAAAGTACTAATGAAGGCAGGATAGCTATCCCGTAAGCTGTAATCTAATAGAAACCTAGGTAAAACATGAGATTTTAGGTTAAAGATAAGTACTTCCCACTGCAAGTGCTAGAATTCCCAACTGGTTCTGGCTTTAGATGGAAGAGTTACCAAGTTATGTGTTAAGAAAAGTACTGATGAAGGCAGGATGGCTATCCTAGAGCTGTAATCCAATAGAAACCTCAGAAAACATGAGATCTTAAGTAAAAGAAAAGTACTTCCTACTGCAACTACATTGCTGCTATAATTCCCAACTAGTTCTAGCCACCATTGCACTAAAAACCACGCTGAATGCCAAAGTAAAGCTTAGCTTTTAGGGAGCATGAACTCTTCTGCGTGTAGAAATCCTTACTCCTTGCTTCGGTTCCCCCTCCCCCTCCGGCCCCAACCCCC